>MJUU01072701.1:90374-108653 GCA_002080025.1 Modiolus philippinarum
ATTTAAAGAATATTTACATCGTATCTACCCCAGTGAACTTGAAATTAAAGAGACAACCGATACACCCGATTCTGCTTCATACCTTGACCTTTTGTTGTACATTGACGAACATGGACGTCTGAAATCTAGATTATATGACAAACGTGATGATTTTGACTTTCCAATTGTGAACTTTCCCTTTCTCTGCAGCAATATACCTGCATCCCCAGCATATGGAGTATATATTTCACAATTAATTCTTTACTGTAGAGCGTGCAGTACATAGAGTGACTTTGTAGAAAGAGCAAAAGCACTGTCACAAAAACTGCTGAGTCAGGGATATGTTCAGCCTTTGTTACTTTCGTCCCTTCAGAAATTCCATGGCCGTCACCACGACATCATAGATAGATATGAAATGTCAGTGTCACAAATAAAAACTGACATTTTCAGCTAGATTCGCGTCTTCCCTGATTTGACATTACCGGTTTCGACTTTACCCTGGATTGACCCACTGACAGTGTGACGGGTGCTGTGCACAGAGCAGGACATGCTTACCCTTCCGGGGCACCTGATGTCACTCTTGTTTATTGAGAGTTCACACTGTTAGTGCTTTAGTTTTTTGTGTTGTATATGTAACGTTCGTGTGTTTTGTGGGCATGTGGTGGCTTTGGTCTTCCGTCTTTTGGTGTTCTTGCTTTTGCCTTGTCTCTGGACTTTGATTTGTGTAATCTTGTGCTTTGTTCCTTCGGTATTCTACTGCCGTTGTTTCTTAACGATTTATGTCGTACTTACTATAAGATATAAGCAAAGATCATTGTTGAAAGCCTCATTACTCGACATCTAGCAATGACTTCCACTCAAACCGGTTCTAGGGGAACTCTTAGGTATTGTTAAAGGCCTCCTTTTGACTTTAAGATGAAGACCATCAATAAAATCATTGTTCTATTGCTTGGTTTTACCATGTATTGGTCGTGACTTTGTCTCCTGTGCATTGACTCCATATTCTTTTTATTGTTTATCATGGTAAATTTAGGATGAATGCCTATAATGAAGGCTTTGTTGCATTGCTTGGTTTCGCCATGTTTTTGTAGAAACTTTGTTTCATGACCATTTACTCCATGTATTTCTCACCTGCATTGTGATGTCCGTGAAAAAATTTGCGTGTTGAAGATGTATGCTCTCTATACGATTATTTTGTACTTGTTATTAAGAGAATTTCTCACGTGGGTACACTATCTTAGTTTCTTGTTATTCAGAGAATTTCTCACGTGGGTACACTATCTTAGTTTCTTGTTATTCGGAGAATTTCTCACGTGGGTACACTATCTTAGTTTCAAATGTTAGTTTAAAAGTGATTTTGACAGTGGCGGATCCAGACTTTCTGCTAAGGGGGGGGGGGCGGGCCCACCTGGGCACCGCCACTGTTTGATCACCTGTCACTTTTTAATTCTGCCACGTTTTCTTGCAATTAATCTAATGCATCTAGCAATGAATTCAGCTCCAACCTAGGAAAGTTACGCCGAGGTATGAACTCATCGTTGATCTCCTCATAGTGACTTTAAGATGAAGGCCTACAATAAGCTTTTTCTGTCGCTTGGTTTTACCGCGTATTTGTTTTTGTCTCATTTAATAAAAGGGGTAACAGGAAACATTTAAAATCGCTGAAAATTACAATCAAATGATACAATCTTACAGGGGACTACACAGGAAAAATACAAAAAACAAAAAAAAAACAGAACAAACAAACAAACGTAAACAGCGATAGGAACTCGGTACAGCCGATGTGGCAATAGCACACGCCAGTGGTAGGGTTAAACCGGTTATAAACATATGAATAAAACCCAATACAGGTAGATTACTAACTCCATGACCACAATCTTGAAAAGAGAAAAAGATAATACTTAATTTTGAAAGATGGTTAAAGGGGTGCTTGCCGCTAATCGGCCGTCTAGCTCAAGGAGCCTAGTCTACTGGTAGAACACTGTCGCATTACGGAAGCAAAACTAAAGCTCAAAATTTCCGAAGGGTTTGGTTAAAAATCGTTATTTCAGTAGACATCAGCAGTATCAGTTAGAAGCCAGTATGTGTAAAATTTTCAGGTCCCTTGATCTCAAAGCTGCAAGCAGAATATCTTGTCGATATCCCTATTACGTAAAGAATGTATGTTACTTCCCAGCTTTTTGTTTTGGATTTTTTTATCAGTTTCTGGCATATTTAACAGCATTTCCTAAAAACGAGATTCACTCCCTATAATTTTATTGTTTATTTACACTAGTGGTAATGTGTTCTCTATCAGATTTTACACATTATATTTCGAAGCCGATTTTATTTCGAACCTTGCAATATCTAAATTTTTGTAAATTTTGTTGAAAACTAAGGAGTATCTCCCTAGCGCAAAGCTCTGTCCTTAGCTAATTTTGGCTTTACATTTAGATCATATTGGTTATATGTTCTTTGTCAATTTTTTAACATATTTGATTTTATGGTCTTCCAAACGTTAGATTTTATCTGCACTGAAGAGACATAAGTTGTCGAAATGCGCATTTGCAGAAAATGAATTCACAGTAACTTCGGTATTTAGTTATTCGGTATATGGATTTCCAAATGTTTTAATTTCATCTGCACGGGAGACACACAAGTTGTCCAAATGCGATTAACAGTTACTTCGGTATTTTGTTATTTATTACCACTGGGTCGATGCCTCTGCTGGTGGATTGTAAGTCCCCGAGGATATTCACCGACCCAGTAGCAAGTACTTTTGTGCTGGCCCGAAAACCAATTTCATTTGAAAACTTGCCATATCTAATTTTACAAACATTGTTCAAAATTGAGGAGTATCTCCTTCTTGCATAGCTCTGTCTTTAGCTGATTTTGGCTTTACTATTTAGACCCTATTGGTAATATGTTCACTATCATTTTACTCATATTTCGGTATATGGATTTCTAAATGTTTTGATTTCATCTGCACTGAAGAGACACAAGTTGTCGGAATGCGCATATGCAGAATCTAAATTAACAGTAACTTCGTTATTTTTTTATTTACATATTTACTATGTAAGCCAAAACGTCTAAATCAGACCTAAACATCACTGATATTAGATTTTACTGATTTCTTTTTTAACCACTTTTGGATGATGGCTTTCTATATTGTTTGATTTTAATGCTGCTGATGAGAGATTACTACTGGAAACACGTGTACTGCATAACGAAATTTACAGTTTATCATGCAACTTTGGTATTTATTGTATTCTAAAATAATGAAATTACTGAGATTGCAATATTCATATGGACTTGTTCTTGGGAGAATCTCTCATATAGATACGCTATCACACTTTCACATTTTGGCTTTTTTAATTTTTTTTTATTATCTGAAATTGTTATTCTGACCCCTGTTCTTTATGACCACATCTCATGATTTTATTGTGCCAAGTTTTCTTACAATTGGCACGGTGGTTGTTTAATGTTGTGATCGTCTTCTATCGTCGTTTTTGTCGGGCAATGGATGACAGCGATTGTAAGAACACTTTGCCAGTTAAGTTTATGTTTGTTGACGATACCGCAATCATGGATCATTGGGTAAAAAGGCATGGATGAAGCGTTGCTCGACAATTAGCAATGGATTCCGCTCAATCCGGTGCTAGGGGCCGTCTTGAACTGGCTATGAGGTATGAATAAAGCTCATTGTTGAAGGCCTCATGGTGACTTTTAAGATGAAGAACAACAGAACAACAATAAAAGCGTTGTTCCATTGCTTATTATTACCATGTATTTGTAGAGACTTTGTCTCATTTGCATTTACTCCATATCCCCTGATTGTTAATTTCAGACAATTTTCATGTCATGCTGTTCAAGGAAAGACAAAAAAAAAGAAAATTAATTCCTGCGATTTCATTACGAAATTCGTTTGCTATTGATTGCAACTACAAGCTATTACTCGATGCTCTTGGCTATGTGTATTTTTGTGACCCTGTCGGATCTTCTGCCTTAGATGAATGACCAAGTATTTAAACACAAATATTACACCAAACATCATGGAGCTTAAGTTGGCATTTATTTATTTACTTATCAATACTTCTTTTATGAATTTTTATTTGTCTCAGGTACACAGAAATCTAGGATATTGTCCACAATTTGATGCATTGATTGATCAAATGACGGGAAGAGAAACATTGACAATGTTTGCCCGTTTACGTGGTGTCAGTGAAGGCCAGATCAAGTCGGTTGTCGTAGATCTTCTGGACATAATGATGTTGAGACAGTATGCTGACAAGAAATGTGAAACGTACAGGTGAGAAATTATGGAATTTTATTCCAATAACTATTTTAAGTGTTTAAAGCGGTGTTTTAGATAATATTACAGGGAATAAAAGAAACTTATATTATGGGCAGGATTTCTAAACAATGTCTTGAACTTTGAAGACTAACAATATAAGCATTGTTTCATTGCTTTGTTCTACCATGTATATATTTGAAGAGACATACTTTGTCTCAGGTGCATTTACTCCATATACTTTTAATGTTTATTTAGGGCAGTTATAGTTTATGAATATCTTTATTTGCCATGGATGAACAGGAAAAAGGGCTAGCAAATTATAGTTCTCTTTTCATTAAATGTTAATAAGGAAATGTCTCAAACCGGAGACAGGTACTCTATGTTAGATTTTGTATTTTAAGTATTTATATCGGTAGCCAGATGAGCTATTTGTTACTAGGCGCCTGAAGTCATCCCTCATTGTTGTAATAATTTTATGACGTTCAATGTCTCTGTTCCTGAGTTTAGTTTATTTTGTGTGTTTGTGTTGTTTAGTTTGTCCTATGGAACCTTATTCTATACTTGTTTTAATCAAATTTGGTATAATTACAGTGGAGGCAATAAAAGAAAATTGAGCACCGCCATTGCTTTGATAGGTGATCCACAATTGATATTTCTTGATGAACCTACAACAGGAGTTGATCCTGAAGCCAGACGACAATTGTGGAATGTACTTTCACAAGTCAGGGCTAGTGGAAGAACACTCGTTCTCACATCACACAGGTATATGAATATTCATACTTCTTGAAAATCAAATGTTTAAACTTGACTCTGATTTTCACTTAATTTGTGCACTGTTAAGTCTGTGTGCATCCAAATATTTCAGATTTTACACCGGTTAATCATAAAAGGATATTGATTAATAGGGATCTCTGATCATGTTGATTTAATGTAGGTTTTTAATTTAGTCAATATTCATTTTACACATTTTGTCTCTACAATCTACAAAATGAGGAAAACAACGGCCGTAGAATACCGAAGAAAAAAGCACATGATGATATAAATCAAAATTAAGAAAATTACAAAAATTATCCTACTAATAACCGACATCACCTATGTACATGAAGCTTTAGTTATAACTAAACAGTATACATGGTCATTTCGACAATTTTTGTCTGTTCAGCAGCTCTTAATTTAAAAAGCTACCGTTTTTTGCCCAACACTAACTAGACCAAAAGCAGACATTATTAACACCAACAAATCCAAAAAGGGCAGATGTTTCCAGTTTTGACGCATATCTCTTGAGAAAAACGACAAAAACGAAATTATTTGGAAATTCAAATTTATTGTTATATAATAACACGATTTCTCAAGTTATTATACACCAACAAAATTACAGAGCGTATTCAAGTCTGTAATTTGCAATTCTATATACATCATGTATCTAAATGTTCGACCTTTAGCTGTCGTAATTATGCTTTCAAATTTTATTTATCTACACTTTGTCACTACTGTTTTACATCCATGATATGTAAATTTTTATTTTATTACAAACTACCACCACTTTATTTTATCAGTATGGAAGAATGTGATGCCTTGTGTACAAAAATTGTCATAATGGTAAACGGAAGATTTGTTTGCTGCGGAAGCTCACAACATTTGAAGAATAAATTTGGACAGGGGTACACCCTCATTTGTAACATGAGAAGTGATATAGATGGTTACAACGCTGTTAGTACAGAACCACTTCAGCAGTTTCTGTTCTCAAAATTCCCAAGTATAAGAATATTTGATACTCACCAGGGCTATTGTCATTTCCAAATTATGGATAAAAACGTTTCCTTAGGCTTAGTATTTGGTGCAATGGAAGAAGCCAAGAAACAATTTAACGTTGAGGACTATGCTATACACCAAACTACTTTGGAACAAGTATTCTTAGCATTTACTCGTAATCAGATAACTCCTGCAGAGAAGCCTAAAGTCGGGGTTTGTCGTAGGTTATGCTGTTGTAAATAATCAAGTGCGTGGTATGCTGTATATACTTCTTGTCTTAATCATGGTATATAATTACAAGTAACACGCTTAATGCTGCTGTAAAAACAGAAGCTTTTCAATTTAATTTTTACTAATTGTATTCCAATAACATAACACAATGTGTATTATATGAGACTTTGAAATAATGTTGAAGTGATACCCAAGATCAAAAGTGCTTATAAAACCAAAAGAAATGGTTCAGGGTTTTTTTAATTTCAAATTTAGTGAGAACCGCTTTAAATCTTAGATTTTTTAACTTTTACGAAAATGGTTATATGTTAAACCGTTATATTTCTCCCAACGTGTCATGATACAATATTTTAAGTATTACTGTGATTTTTTTTATTCAACGGTTAAAATATTTTATTTATTTATTCCATCAAGAATTATACTGAAATTTAGATATTTTAACAAAAATTAAAATTTTACAGTCGGCCATTGTATACCGAAGCAAATGATTTTGTAAAATATGTTATGAAGAATACGTCTACGTCAAAATATCAAAAGACACGATTTTTACTTTTGTTTTGTCTGTTTATATTGTGGCTCCTTGGTGAACTCTGCATTTAAAGATTTGCTTAGTTTGTTTTAAAATTTATTCCTTTTTTTTCTAACGATTCAAGATGCACTGACGTGATGACTATGAATAGCATAAACCTAACAGGAAAATTATCAATTTGAGCATATCCGACAATAAGCAAATCATCAGTACACTGATGGACTGTCCGCTAAAGAAAGGTCATCCAGTAAATCAAACTAGCCATTTCTAGGTGTAATTTAAAAAAAATATATAAAAGTATCACATTCCTGTTGTGATAGAACTACTGATCCAAGCCTTATCATCTATGCAAAATATGAAATATGATTTATTAAAAATAAGTAATGATCCAGTCGACGCATTTACATTCTTTGTCTCATGAATGTGCATTTCATCCATTTCCCTTCTTTTGTTGTTCATTATATTTTAGATCTTGAGGAAATGTTTTAGTTGTTTTATTGTTTTGATTTTAGCGTGGTTGACTGAATGTAACATTCTATTAACGCCATTTTACGCTCATTTTTAAACGAGTCTACATTCTCTCTTCAAAATAATATACTAGCATGACCATGAGCATAACTTTGGAAATGGTACCTTTTTAATACCCACCTTAGTTCAAGGAAGTATTATAATAAAGAATAAGAATAAGAATTTTAACAATTTTTATGGCATATTAACTCCATTCATCATAAAACTTACCACTCTCCCCAACAAATTATTTCGAAAATTGGAAAATCAAAATATATATGTTCACATATAAATAATTAAAACATTCGAATTGTTTGTTTATATCGAGTTGCATTAATTATATTATAACATGAACTCTTTACAGCCTTTATTGACTTCATCGCAGTATTTAGCCAGATATTGTATATAATAGTATCAAACCTGGAGAAGATACTTGACATTCTCCTCCGAGTTAAATATTAGCTCTCTTCAAACACTGTTTCAGAGGTGCTTGTGATTCAAACTATTGAAAATCTGTCAGATTGATTTACCTCAGTACTTAAGTCAATTACTACCTCCACGTGGATGTTGTAGTTTAGATCAGCAATATTTCACCGTTATCAATAATACTCATTTAATTTCTAATTTTCAAAACTTTATGAAATATATTTACTAAATAATCAGCTGAGTAGAAGAGTAATAACAATGTGATCTGATATAATAATCTCTAAGTCTTTGTTTGTTAGTTGTGATACCTTTAATTAGGAGATAACCATACTGTATTTTAGGATCTGAGGGGGTAAATCGTAGATTTTACTGTCGCAAACTGAGTTTTCCGGCGACGCTTTAGCGGAGCCGGAAAACGGATGTTTGCGACAGTAAAATCATAGATTTATCCCTGAAGATCCTAAAATACAGTTTGGTTATCTCCATTCTAATGCAAACCTGAATAAAAACAATTAAAAATCGATTTTTTGAATCACAGGAAGTTTGTTATGCGTCTGCGTCATTATGTTGCCATTGGTTCCGACGGTAAATCGTGGATTTTACCCCCTCAAAATTCTGACGCCGTCCAATCAAAATTAGCGTTACAAACATAAGTGCATTAGAATTGTTGTTTTACAAGTAATAAAGTCTTAATTTATTAAAAAGCCGAAATAATCAAAACTTGAAGGAATGAAATTATATCACTGCTACTTAATTTCATAGCCTATAATCATCAAATATGCAGATGTTTCTAACATTGATGTAGTGGCCTGGGTGGCTGAGTGGTGTAGGTAGTTATTTTTACCCGTGCATCGCATCTGCGTTGTGAGCTCGTGCCTCGCTTTGTAAATCATAAAAAGGGTGCAGTCGACCTGCAACCGTACGAGATAAGGTATCACCATGACCAGGAAAGACATAAATGTAGCGTTGTTCAACAATCAGCAAAGAATTTCGCTCAAACCGGTGCTAGGGGCCGTCTTGAACTTACTATGAGGTATGAGCAAAGCTCATTGTTGAAGGCATCATGGTGACTTCAAGATGAAGAACAACAATAAAAGCGTTGTTCCTTTGCTTGTTTTACCATGTATTTGAAGAGACTTGGTCTCATGTACATTTACTCCATATCCTTTCATTCACCATGTCAGTTACCTGTATATGGTCGGCGATTCTCTCTTGGTAATCTGGATTCCTCCACCACTAAAACTGATCGCCAGGATATAGCTGAAAGTGGTGTTAAACAACCCCATGCAAACAAACAAACATTAGTGTAAATTCTATCAATATTTTTTACATTGTGACAGTCAAGGACATCACTTTTTATTTTCTACATTGTGGTGGTATCATTGTTATCACGCCTTATACTGCGCGATTCGTGATGACATTGATCACCTAACCAGAAACTGCACGATGTAATAGCCACAATGCAGCTACGATGCAAGATGCCACAAAATGAGTATATTCATGTTTTTTTATGCAACTTCGGTATTTTTTTTTATTTGTCTTTACATGGAGATCTGGGTGAATATCATAAAAAGAGGAAAGCTAACATTATGACAGAAAGTTATTTAATCGGATTTTCTTCTATATCTTACTGTTGATCAACCCTGAGTATTTGAAATGGACATATTTTCAATGAAATATGTGGCATATTTTTTAAGTTTTCTACAAAAAACTGTTGGAGGAAACAACATCAAAATTGCTGAAAATTACTGACGTCGTCAACTTGCACCGTAAGCATAGATTATCAAATATGAAAAAGCACAATGAGAGTAATTGCAAAATTACCGAACAGAGTTGCCAAGAGCCGAAGTCCACAAGACAAAAATGACGAATCAGTTGGAAACCACCGGAAAAATTGTCGACAGCAATAGTCCTGACTTGGTACAGTCATTTCAAAAGAAGTGGTGGGTAAAGTCGGTGTTTTGGCGGCCAAATCTCCCCTTCCAATGTGGTAGTGTCCAGTAGCAACTCAACAGCAATTGCTATTGAAAGGTTGTAGACAGTTAGAAGAAATGATCATCCCAGTACTAAGTAAAAAAAGAACCTCGAATTACAGTTCGGACCGAAACTTCAAATTTTCCACATGGGAAACATATTTATTATTAACTTTTTAATGATCGTATGAGACGGACTTTTTTGAAGCTATGATTGATAAGGCGGCCACGGAGATATCTGTGTCTAATGAGAAAATTTGCATAAGTTGTGCTAGCTCTCGCGTAACGAATCAACTGTGAAACATACACTCCCTAAGCAGGAGAATTTGGAATATTACTGTCCATGTTAGGGAAATTCATTTTTTGAAATTAAAATCCAACCTTTTATCGTAAATCATAGTACTTAGATGGCAATTTTCGTCAACTTCGAGATGTTAGTCCAAAAAATTTCGTAAATTTAGTGGTTTCTGTAGTTTCCTTTATCTGTAGTTCTGTAGATCTCGCGGATGTATTCATGGGATCCATTTACCAAAAGATGCGTCATTGACGGAATAATTATCATCAATGTATTATAAGTGAGGATAAAGGATTAAGCATCTTTTATTTTATGATCTTTTACGAGTTCCTGAAGAAATACAGTCTCGTAAGAATATAAAAACAAGTCTGCGAGTAGAGGAGCACAATTTGTGCCCATTGGAATGCCAACATGCTGTTGATAATAGCACTCCCAAATGTGACAAATATATTATCAATTAGAAAATCAAGCAAACTGCACACCTGTTTTTTCATCGTAGGATACTTTTCCTTTTAAATTAGTTTTTGAAAAATATGTGGATTAATAACCTAATACAACATTATTTTTAACCGGCAAAGGCTTTTTAAGTGATACCTTTGATTCTTGATTTTACATTATCATGGGCATTTCTGATTTATAGTTCAACTGATCTGCAAAATTAAAACGTCATGTCTTGAAAATCATTGACAACGGGTCACCCTATTTGCAGATACTTGACGCAAAAATGATTACATGTATATGTTCAACAATTTTTGGTATAAATGATCAAAAACGAAAATGAAACACGATATACAAATGATCTTCCAAAGACAAATGATGTTCTCTCAATGTCATTTCAATAACCGGTCATTTTTTTTTTCAAAAAACGCGGGTTAAAATATATTGTGTCGTTATGCGGATGTAAACTTGGATTCTATTGGCTGATTAACCACCTGCTAAATAACCATGTCCGCCATACACAACAAGAAAATCAATAATCGTGATAATGTAGTGTTTCACATTAACAAACATGCAGTAAGCATAGAAAAATAAACACATCGACATTAAACATAGTTTACTTCTACGTAATGTAACAGTAATTTCAGCCTGAAAATTAAAATACGAAAAACATCTATATTTGGAATAACTTGTAAATTATATGAAATGTTTTATCTGCGTTCATTTCCAAAGGTTTTCGCTAAGTGTATTTCGAAAACGTCATTTAGCTAGTACAATCTTTATACAACTTGAAAAATCAATAAATCACTCGGTTGTGTATTGTTCATGTTACGCTGTCAGTTGGTATAGTGTTTATTTTTAGAATCGTGTAGTTAAATGTAGGTCATTTTGTAATTATCGTTTTCGTAGTTTAAAAATATAATGTCGATATGGAAAATCTATAAAAGAACTTTATGAGTAAACTCTTTAAAGAGTGACGACAGAAGAAGAGTGTCACCGTGGACCTGCGGTATACACGCAAAAGCAAATAAATTAGATGTGTTCGCGTTGACAAGATGTTAAGAACAAAAACATACTAGAGTTTAAGAGACCGAGCCTGTATCGATCACCTGCTAAAAAAAACTTCAATGAATTTTTTCCAATGGGTCTAATGTTAAGCTTTGTTCGTTCTCCGCTGCCACCCTTGCTTTTTGTCAGATCAAATTGAAATGAGTAATCTTTGTAAAGATACTTCTATAATTATTCCAATAATGTTTAGTTAAATTTGATTCATTAGTTTCAGAGCAGATGATGAGAAGTGTGATTTTCTCATAGGCTCCAATGTTAAACTTTGTTCAATGCTGGCGGTCATGTTTATGTCAGGTCAGAATGAAACGAGCAATTTTTCTGAAAAGCCTCACAAACATCATTTTCAGTATGTCCCTCTTGCAAAGCTCTGTCCGTAGCTGAATTATGCTTTCCATTTATATATTTTAGGTTATTTGTGCTCTATCAGATTTTACAAATTTTTGGTTCATGGTATTCCAAATATTTTGATTTGATCTGCACTAAAGAGACATCAGTTTTCGAAATTGACATATGCAGAAACTTAATTGACAATTAACTCAGGTATTTTGTCATTTTTATACGCCCGTCGATTATTATGGTATACCCTCCGTCCGTCCGTGTGTCCGTCCGTCCGTTATTTTTTGGTTTCCGGAGATTTTTTCTTTAACCGCTCGACATATTGATTTCATATTTGGTATATGAGTATATCTAGGTGAGATACAGATCAAGATCGAATTTGGTTCCGATCGGTTGATTCTGTACAGAGTTATGGCCCTTGGATTTAGTAAAATTTTGAAAAATATAGGTTTCCGGAGTTTTTTCTGTAACCGCTTGACATATTGATTTCATATTTGGCACATGTAAATGAGTAAATCTAGGTGAGATACAGATCAAGTTCGAGTTTGGTTCCGGACGGTTGGTTTTGTATAGTTACGGCCCTTGGACTTGGTGAAATTTTGAAAAATAAAGGTTTCCGGAGTTTTTTTTTGATACCGCTTGACATATTGATTTCATATTTGGTATATGAGTATATCTAGGTGAGATACAGATCAAGTTGGAATTTGGTTCCAGTTGGTTGATTTCGTACATAGTTATGGCCCTTGGACTTTAATTTGATATCTATAATTGTCCGTAGCTGAATTATGCTTTCCATTTATATATTTTAGGTTATTTGTGCCCTATCAGGTTTTACAAATTATTGGTTCATGGTATTCCAAATATTTTGATTTGATCTGCACTAAAGAGACATCAGTTTTCGAAATTGACATATGCAGAAACTTAATTGACAATTCACTCAGGTATTTTGTCATTTTTATACGCCCGTCGATTATTATGGTATACCCTCCGTCCGTCCGTCCGTCCGTTATTTTTTGGTTTCCGGAGATTTTTTCTGTAACCGCTCGACATATTGATTTCATATTTGGTATATGAGTATATCTAGGTGAGATACAGATCAAGTTCGAATTTGGTTCCGGTCGGTTGATTTTGTACAGAGTTATGACCCTTGCATTTAGTGAAATTTTGAAAAATATAGGTTTCCGGAGTTTTTTCTGTAACCGCTTGACATATTGATTTCATATTTGGCACATGTAAATGAGTATATCTAGGTGAGATACAGATCAAGTTCGAGTTTGGTTCCGGACGGTTGGTTTTGTATAGTTACGGCCCTTGGACTTGGTGAAATTTTGAAAAATATAGGTTCCCGGAATTTTTTTTGTTACCGCTTGACATATTGATTTCATATTTGGTATATGAGTATATCTAGGTGAGATACAGATCAAGTTGAAGTTTGGTTCCGGTCGGTTGACTTTGTACAGAGTTATGGCCCGTTGGACTTAGTTAAATTTTGAAAAATATAGGTTTCCGGAGTTTTTTTCTGTAAGCGCTTGACATATTGATTTCATATTTCGTATATGAATATATCTATATAAGATAGAAATCAAGTTCAAATTTGGTTCCGGTCAGTTGATTTTGTACAGAGTTGTTGCCCTTAGACTTACTGAAATTTTGAAAAATATAGGTTTTCGTTATTTTGTTCTGTAACCGCTTGACATATTGATTTCATATTTGGTAAATAGTATATCTAGGTGAGATACAGATCAAGTTGGAATTTGGTTCCAGTTGGTTGATTTCGTACATAGTTATGGCCCTTGGACTTTAATTTGATATTTATAATTGTTAAAAAGTTGACATAGACAGACGTACCATGCGCTCTTGGCGCAGCAGTTTATTTAAGCTTGGTTGATTTTAGAGGAAAAGATGAAAATATGATTTTTCCAAAGGGTCCGGATCCAATGTTAAACATTGCAAGCCTTAAGGCTGGCAGCCATGATTTTTGTCAGATGTGTAGGACCTTCTACATCATTCTAATACAGTTTAGTAAAATTTCCTTCTATAGATTCAGAGCAGATGATGAACATGATGAAAATGTGGATTTTCCCTTAGGGTCCAATGTTAAACCATGTTCCGTGCTTGTAGACATGTTTTAACAGATCAAAAGAAAACAATAAATCTTATAAAGGACCTTCCATACATCATTCCAGTAAAGTTTGGTTGATGTTAAGCCATGTTCCGTGCTGGCAGCCATTTTTAGCTCACCTGGCCTAAAATTTTTTATTTCAAAAACTGTGGCAGATGGAGGTCAATTGTAAATTGCAAAAATGTTCAGCATATCAAGATCTACCCACCCTGAAATTTTGAAGAAAATCCATGAACCCTTGTAGGAGTTATTGCCCCTTTTTCACCGATTTTTTTTTTATTTTCGTATTTTTCATCTTTTATTTCCAAAACTATGGAAGATGAAGGTTAAGTGTAAATGATGAAATGTTTGCCATGCTATGGCCACTTCAAAACTGGTGTTGAAAATAGTTCGTTGACCGCCATTTTAAAAATGGCCGCCAAAAAAGGCGGGAAAATTAAACCTTGTCCAATTTCAATGAAATTTGGTTTCCGAATAGATATTGATGTTGCGAATTCAAAACCGGTGTTGAAAATTGTTCGTTGACCGCCATTTTCAAAATGGCCGCCAAAAAATGCGGGAAAAATCAACATTGTCCGACGTCCGTGAAATTTGGTTTTAAATAGATATTGATGTTGCGACTTCAAAACTGGTGTTGAAAATTGTTCGTTGACCGCCATTTTTAAAATTCAACATTGTCCGATTTCAATGAAATTTGGTTTCCAAATAGGTATTGATGTCACACTTACAAACCGATTTTAAAAATTATTCGTTGACTGTCATGTTCAAAATGGCTGCCAAAAAAGGCAGGAAAATTCAACATTATCTGATTTCAATTAAATTTGGTATCCAAGTGGATATTGATGTCACTACTTCAAAACTGGTGTTGAAAATTGTTTGTGGACTGCCATTTTCAAATGGCTGCCAAAAAAGGCGGGAAAATTCTAAGTTGTCCTATTTCAATGAAATTTGGTTTCCAAATATATATTGATGTTGCGACTTCAAAACCGATGTTGAAAATTGTTCGTTGACCACCATTTACAAAATGACGTCTCGACTTCAAAACTGGTGTCGAAAGTGGTCCTTAGCAAGAACATTTTTTGTCAAAAATGCCCAACAAAGAAATATTGTAAAATATGATCAGACTTAAAATACTGTTCAAGATATTGGTGGTGTTCGAGCTTCGAAAGTTTGAGAGACTGAAGATCAACTGTATAACTTACAATTTTCCTTTATTGTGGCAACTGAAAGCCAGGTGAGGGAAACAGGCTCCTTGGAGCCTCTGGTTGTAAGATCTGAACGAAATGAGCAATCTTTGTAAATGAACTTCCATACAACATTCCTGTAGATTTTGGTTGAATATGTTTCAGTGTTTTAAAGGAGAAAATAAAAATGTAATTCCCGGCACCTGAATCGGTTTTCAGGAGCCCCGGCTACAGAGCTGCCTGGTGCGTCCCCATGGTGATAGATAGGGAAATATCCTGTCTATGAGGGGTAGTCGTGTTATACGGAAAGCCTTACTATGAATCATTGTAGCCTAACTGTCATAATAAAAGTCTGAAACGGGCACTTTTTGTACTGAAACTACTGAAAAGTATTTGACCAGTCTCAACTTATCTGAAAATTATTAACGTAGTCTCGACCCAAGTCCGATTCAGTCTGAAATTTACTGAACCAGTCTCGACCTGTATGGACCAGTCTGAACCTTTAATGGAAAGTCCCGACCTGTCTCGACTAGTCTTGACCTGTACTGAAAAATTCTCGATTAGTCTTGATCTGTACTGAAAGAGTCTGAACCTGTACTTGAAAGTTCCGACCTGTCTCGAACAGTCTGATGTCTCGACCTATCTGATTTAATACTGAAAGAGTCCTGACCTGTCTCGATCAATCCAATATTATAATGAAATAGTCTTGGTCATGGAAATATCTTATGCCTTGAATCAGTAAATTAATTTAGTGTTTAAAATTGAATTCTTTAATAAAGCCTTCACACATTGATTTCAAAATGTTCCTTAAATGCTTACATTACTGCTTTAATGTATTAAAAATTCTAAATTCACAATATCAGCTTGCATTACCATATGTATCCTGTATAGCAAGAGTTTTATACTACATTTATTTGTGCAAACATATTTACAGAAAAAAAATAACTGTCGTGTGAAACTTATAAGAGATCAAGGGGATACGATTTAACCTTGTTCAGAATTGTTTGTTTTACTGCTTTTATCAATATTACTTTTTTAAATTGAAAGGGATTTTTATTTTAGAAAAGGAAAATTTTTTATCAGTATAATTAAAACTATAAAACATAAGTCCCCTTCAAAATCAATGGATGTACCACTAATCAAGTAATGAGACATGTGGTTGCCAAAAATTGCTGTCAAATGTACTTGTAATGAAATTCACAAATGTAATATAAAAGCACGGGGTATAAGTCAAATTTTCAAAGATGCGGACAAAACAGGTCAACAAATCGTAGATGCAGACTCTTTTTAAGGTAAACATCAACAAATTTGTCATTTTTACACAAAAGCAGGTACTCAAATTAAACTCTATTCGAATTATAAAGGTACAAGTAATTATGCAAAGACGAGAAATGATACAGGTCATTTTTTGAAGGATGCAATCAATGTTTATTGAAATGTATCAATATGATAGTAAATAAGATAATAGATTGTTGTTCTTGAAAAGAGGACTGGCATTTGGCATTGGAAAAAACAAAATGAATCAGAAAGCAATTTTAGTATGGTTTATTCAAATCGGACGCCAATTTGCACTGACAACAGTCGGCAATAGGGAAAAAAGTTCGCCCTACCTTCGTAATAGATAAAATAATTATGTTTTGATATCTACATAAGAATTAATTTTTTTACAGTAGGGTGCAGACATAACCTTTCATTCAAGTTAACTTAGGGAGCAGCCATTAGAACAGTCTTAAGTTAACTTGAAGTTAACTTGGAGCATTCATAGAATCAGTGTAATTAAACGTCTTCCAAACGTTTAGATTTTATCTGCACTGAAGAGACATAAGTTGTCGAAATACGCATATGCAGAATTTAAATTCACAGTAACTTCGGTATTTAGTTATTTGTTACCACTGGGTCGTTGCTATTGCGGGTTGTCTGTTAGTCCCCGAGGGTATTCACCAGCCCAGTAGTCAGTACTTCGGTGCTGACCCGAAAGCCAATTCTATTGGAACTTTACAAATTCTAATTTTTTGTGTAAATTTTGTTGAAAACTAAGGAGTATCTCCCTCATGCAACGCCCTGTCCTTAGCTGATTTAGGCTTTACTTTTAGATCATATTGGTCATTTGTTACCACTGAGTCGATGCCACTGCTGGTGGACTGTTAGTCCCCGAGGATATTCACCAGCCCTCGGTGCTGACCCGAAAGCCGATTCTATTGAAATCTTACATATCTACATTTTTGTAAATTTTGTTGAAAACTAAGGAGTATCTCCCTCATGCAAAGCCCTGTCCTTAGCTGATTTTGGCTTTAGTTTTAGATCATATTGGTTATTTCTCTGTCAGTTGTTTACCATCTTTGAATTTATGGTGTTCCAGACGTTTAGATTTTATCTGCACTGAAGAGAAATAAGTTGTCGAAATGCGCATATGCAGAATTTAAAATAACACTAACTTCGGTATTTAGTCATTTGTTACCACTGAGTCGATGCCACTGCTGGTGGACTGTTAGTCCCCGAGGATATTTACCAGCCCTCGGTGCTGACCCGAAAGCCGATTCTATTGAAATCTTACATATCTAAACTTTTGTAAATTTTGTTGAAAACTAAGGAGTATCTCACTCATGCAAAGCTCTGTCCTTAGCTGAATTTGGCTTTACTTTTAGATCATATTGGTTATGTGTTCTCTATCAGCTTTTAAGCATCTTTGAGTTTATGGTCTTCCAAACGTTTAGATTTTATCTGCACTGAAAAGACATAAGTTGTCGAAATGCGCATATGCAGAATTTAAAATCACACTAGCTTCGGTATTTAGTCATTTGTTACCACCGAGTCGATGCCACTGCTGGTCCAGCAAAATGAGCACGTGGGAATACCCTTACACAGCGAATTTGTTGCTCTTCCCACCGCACAACGACTGTAGCAGCAGCAGCAGTAGTTAACTATGGGGAAAAGTCGTAGGTTTTCAAAAATCGTTTTTTGAAAACCTACGGCTTTTCCCCATAGTTAACTACTATCTACGGGACTAACGAAAATAAGCAATTGTTATTCACTACAGTTGAGACGGGTAAAACGGGCTAGATTCTTAGTTCACTCACATTTTTTACGTTGCTTGCATGACACGGGTTATACATAACACGGACGTGTATCTCTGGTTCTACACTTTTGATTCCTATACATTTCTAGT
>MJUU01072702.1:7238-31576 GCA_002080025.1 Modiolus philippinarum
TCGTCAGCAAAAAGCCGTGATATATTACCTAAGTTATCGGTTATGTCATTAATATAAAGGAGGAAGAGTAAGGGGCCAAGTACAGAGCCTTGGGGAACTCCAGCATGCAAACTTCCAATGTTGGAAAGTTCGCTATTTACAAAGACTATTTGCTTCCTGTTGCTGATATAATCCTTCAACCATTCCAGCATGTTCCCAGAGATACCATAAGAACGTAATTTTGTTATTAAACCTTGATGCCAAACTCTGTCGAAGGCTTTAGAGATATCACAAAAGATTAATACATTTGACATTTTGTTATCCAAATTTAGGCAGATTCTATGATATATTTCTAATAACTGATATACAGTTGAGTGACTAGAAAGAAACCCAGATTGATAGGAATAAAGTAAAGAATTGTCTATGATATAATTATAAATATATTTATGAACAACTCTTTCCATTATTTTACCAACACAACTCAGCAATGATATAGGTCTGTAATTACAGGGGTCTGTTTTGTAATTCTTTTTAAACACAGGCATAACCCTAGCTTTTTTCCAAATATTTGGAAATTTGCAACTTTGCAATGAAACATTAAATAAAATCAATAGTGGTTCACTTATTGTGTTTGATGTTCCTTTTAACATTTGATGACTAATTTTGTCCTCTCCGGCTGCTTTACCACATTTCAGATTTCGTAATATATCAATAATATCTTGTTCTGTAATGTGAATACTTGATAAACAACTATCCGTTCTTGATTCTAAGAGTGGGGGTTTTTTATCACCATCATTGAGAGATGAAATACTACAGAAGTATTTGTTGAGAATATTAGCTTTTTCGCAGTCGTTACTTACAAGGGCATTTGTTTCGGCATCATAAAGGCACGGTATACTGTAATCATTTTTAGATCCTTTGGTTAACTTTTTGATTAAAGACCAGTACGACTTTGAGTCGTTTCTTGAAAGCGAATCAACTAATTCATCAGCACCAAGAAAGAATTGCTCTCGGGCATATTTTATCATGTTGTTGTGGTATAATATCGGCCAGAGAAAATTAAATATCATTCACACTAAGCAGAAGTTTAAATTATGACTTATATAGATTCAATATTAAAGATAATATAACTGTGTTTGTGGTGAAAATTGTGAAAATGCTTATCACTACTTTCTAGAATGTTCACTTTATAACAATATCCGACAAAACTTGTTTCTAATAATAAGAATATATGGAAATATTGACCTTGATATGATTCTTTTTGGAGATGCAAATCTTACCTTTGATCAAAATGCTGATATTTTTAGAGCAGTCCAATGTTAAATTTACAATAGTCATAGATTTGATTGATTGTTGCAGATTCTTCTTATCATTTCCTTCCCATTTTTCCTTCTCTTTTCTATTTTATTCAACCAATATTGTTATTGTTATCGTTTGATGTCATTAATTAATCATATCAAAAATGTACTGACATTGTGAAAATATTTTAAGTGAGAATTATGTTTTGTGTATATGATATTTAACTATTACCTTTTGTTACTTTTCTATTCTTATCAACATTTCTTAATGTATATTGTATCTATATTGCTGCTATATTGTATAATATTTGTTATGTTGTAAATTGTAGGGAGAGGGCTTTAAATAATGTTGTTATAACTTGTGCCCGATCCCTTTGCCTTATTTGCAATAAAATATGTTTAATTCAATCAGTTTTGTGTAATAATACCTCTTGAACGATTACTTTTCCAGGTAATCATAGTCAGTGCCAAATTTCTTTTTCTTTAGTATTAGCTTCCTCTGATAGTAACACAGCTAAAAGCTTAAGGAAGTTTATAAAAAATATCAAAAATCTAAAGTAAATAGGTATAAATTAACACAAGGATTGTGGGGACAGGAAGCGATCATCTTCTTGAGTAGGATCTGTCTACAGGGACCGGTAAAATACGACATTTATAGACCGGGTCCCATCTATATGTATAAGACCCTCTTATTCATATAGATGGGACCCGGTCTATCCCTTATAGAAAGAAAGAAAGAAAATCTTTTATTCCAATTAAAGGGCCCATACATAGAGCATACAATATAAACAATGATTGACATTGATTTGTATATAAATATTACAAAAGAAAAAAAAAAACAACAACAATATGTTTATATGGGTTGGGACGGAGCCATTGTATTTTAAATATATCTTATAGTAAATTATACCGATTCCATATTTATTTATAAGAATAAATATTATATATCAACCTATATATCATTCACATTAATTATATTAGAGTTTCTTCGTTTTTCAAATTTAGTATATATAAATTGTCCCAAAAGTTTAAGTAAATCCAAATCTTCATTTATAAAAAGCCAATTAAATTGAAGGAAGTTATCTAGATGTCCAAAGTTGTGAAATTTTGAAATAACGGTTTCAAAGAACTTATCTCTTATCTCATTATAGAGAGAGCATTCCATTATAAAATGTTGCTCATCCTCTATTTTGTCTAATGTACAATACTGACATTTTCTCTGTGTCCTCTCAATATAATTTTTTGAATATCTGTCAGTCTCAATCCTTAAAGGATCAGAGCTAATTCGAATTTTACAAATTGATTGTCGGTGTCTGAATTCTTTTATATTCAAATATTTTTCAAAACTAAAAGTAGTTTTAAAAGAAAAATAGGAAAATAATTTACCTTTTTCAGACTTGAGAATTTGATCTCTGTATACATTCCAAAAAATAATATATTGGCTATGTAATTTATCTTTGACTACTTTTACAAATTGATATAAACTACATGTTTTGTTTTGAATACCAATACCCAGCTTTTTCAGAATAAATTTAATACTAGAAAACCATTTATTTATATTATTTATATTATGGCTTTGATGTAGATTTTTACTACACAAATATGTATCCCGCCGTGCGCGGTCCCGGCTTATGAATAGGCCCGCAGCATCCTCTGAGCTTGGAGTATGAGTTCCTAACAGAGGACCCCGAGGGAACCCCGGATATAGAAATAGGACCTAGTATCTCCGGCTTGCGGGGTGTGACCCCTCCTAAACGGAGGCTGACCCCGAGGGTCCCGGGATATAGAAATAGGACCCATTCCGTGGTTGTGGGGATTAATAAATACACAACCCATCTTTCGGATGGGATGTAAACTCAGGTCCACGTGTTGGAAGAAATGCCACGCTTCCTGTACGTTAAAGAACCCTTGTAGCAAGATCTTTTTGGGGTGGTCCGTAGGTGATCGGCTACAAGGCTAAATTTCCCGCCCATGACGATTTCACCCTACTTTTCCAGTGGCAGTCAGAATTTCCCCTCCCATGTCCCTTTCCATACCCCAAAGTGATTATTTATTAACAAACTTGTTCTCGTCTTGATATAGCTGAAATATTGCTGAGTAGACGTTAAACAATATTCAATCAGTCAATCAATCACAAATCATATAATCATATGTATCATATAATAACCCATTATCCACTTTCTCCAATCTATGATAATATTTTAACATTGATAAGACAATAAAGAAATACATAGGATAACGTCCAAGTTCAGACACCACAGCAAAATTACTTGACCTTTTATTAACACCCAAAATATATTTTAAGAAATTGATATGAGATTTTTCTGATACATCATTTTCAAAAACCTTCTCTAATGTAAATTGATCATGTTTAGTACATGCTGCTGATGTTGTTGAGAACATACCCCAAATTTCACGTCCATAAGTTAAAATTGGCTTGACAGTATTATCGTATAAATGAAGTAATGTCGAGATACTGGGATCTGCAGATGACATGCACTGATGTAATTTAAAACAGGCCTTCATAGATTTTTTGAATAACACTTCCTTACACTGAGAAAATTTACCACTGGGTATGAAAGTTATGCCCAAATATTTAAAATTATATGTACAACTAACGGGTTTACCCTCTAGATGAAAGTTATAATCAAAATGTCTGCCGGGTTTATTAAAAATCAAGACTTGAGTCTTTTTCAAATTTACTGTCAATAACCACTTGGAACAAAATGAGTTTAACATATCTAATCGTTGTTGTAATCCCTCTGAGGTGTCTGAAAATAATACAATGTCATCGGCATACATTAAACAGTCTATACGATGTTCATTTACATTCACATGGTTCTCACAAAAAGACAAGATATCAGGCAATTCATTGATAAACAAATTGAATATTTTAGGACTTAAAACATCTCCCTGTCTTACTCCAACGGAAGATTTAAATAAAGGGGTAAGTTGGTTGTCAACTTTGACACAGAGTTTACTTTTATTATACATATCTTTAACAATATTATAGTAATTCCCTGATATATTATGTTGTAAAAGTTTATATCGAATGCCAGCATGCAGAACAGTGTCATAAGCCTTTCTAAAATCTACAAAACAGGCAAATAATTTACCATTTTTTCGATTTCAATGTTTTAAGAACAAAAATGTGATCAGAAGTTCTCGACTGCTTTGCAAATTTGGTATTCACTAATAATATTATTTTCGTTCAAAAAATTATCCAATCTGTTATTCAATATTGTACTGAATCGTTTATCTATGTAGGAATTAATAGCAATTCCTCTATAATTAACCGGATCACTGGGATCCCCAGATTTTATCAAAGCTCCGATGGAGTTGAATCTCGAAGCCCTGAAAAAAGCTTCGTAGTCATCCAAAGAACTACTGCAAACGTCTGCATGTATTAAGTTATTCCGTAATACGTGAAAATAATCATATTGTGTGATTTCGCATGTCGATTTCATTGCTATAAATATATGCAATACACATATATCACAGGTAAACAAATGTTATTTTCATCTTTGACGAATCACTGTGCGACAGGTTCGTTGATCCGAGACGCAATATAAAAAAACGAGTACTTTGATAAACATGCATATTGTTTTCAATTTAATAAAACAACAACGTATTCAACTCAAGAAAATAAAGAAATATACCTTAAAAACACAATGTATACGATTTTGAAAGAAACTTGCGCACTATATTTTACCGGAAGCACGTAGATCATCTTTTAGAGCCGTTAATAGGCTTGAAGCTTCACGTGATTTTTTCTTGTCATATTAACATCTCTCCAGCCATTTCATGGCTTCGAGATAAAAATTGGTGTTATATATGCCGATGACCATTGCATAGGGTAAAACCCTGTTGAAAACACAATATAAAATAGTTTTTGTAGTAATGGAATGAACACAGTAGACCCTGCCTTTAACATTTCTGCAGGTATTGCCTTTAACATTTCTGCAGGTATGCCATCTAAACCAGAGGCTTTCCCATTTTTTAACTTTGCCACACATTCAGATACTTCTTTGGATGAAATTCTAAAATCTAACTTACAAAATTGTTTGTTTATTTCCATCTTTTCAACGTCAGACATGATTTCATGTATTCTATTTTTATGCAAATCTGTCATGGCAATATTCATGCCATTCATCAGGCTCGACTGAATTTAGAGAATTATCTTCTTGGTACTCTTTCAATGAATTTATAAGTTTCCAATATTTCTTGGGATCTGAATCTCTCAATTGATCTAATTGATTGAGAATTTTTTGCTTAAAATGTCTCTTTTTAAACTTGCGTAATTTTGTATATTCACGATAGCATTTAAAGTATGACCCTCTAATGATGGGGTCAAAGGGAAAAAGTTGTCCCTTGTCGATCAAAATTTTCCTTTTTTGTTTTAAATCTGTATCGAAAAACTTTTTTGACTGAGTTTTGCCTTGAATATGTCGATTATTTTTTAGATTAATACATGCTTTGAAAGCGGCTGTTTTAATAATACTTGTTAAGCCAGCAGCTGCTATCTCTGAGTCTTGATCTTGTTTTAGAAAAATTTCTATCTTAACTTTGCACACTGGATGACAAAGTACATTTTTTAAGAAGGAGTCCAAACATACTTCTCCAAATTTGTCATTCTTATGTTACGCTTTGTAGAACTGACATAAGTAGCCAAAATGTTAAATGTTAACTTACAGTGGCAATCAGAGAAGTTAGGTATAAAATCTGACACATGAAAACTTAATAAATTAGTTAACAGACTCTCGGACATAATCACATAATCAACAACGCTAGAACCTACAGGTTTATGGCATGTATATTTACCATACAAATCACCAAAAACTCTATTCTCATATGTGTTGCAATACATTATTCTAACAGCTGTTTACCTCTAGAATCTATCTTTTTATCATAACTATTTCTAGACTCTTGTATACCATCATAATCATAATTATTAAATATTGGCACATGACAATCATAATTATCATTTTCTGTAAAATCTGGCTCTGTCCCTGTGCGAGCATTTAAATCTCCACATAATAAAATATCTCCCATTTTTTTATATTTGTTGATAATATCTCTTTCTATTAAATCAAGTACATCATCATCAGTTTGATGTAGATAACTAGAGATAAGCTAAACATAGAAAAATATCCTTTGAAAAATTAAAGAAAGATTTTTCAAGTTTTATCCACTGATAATCCTTACAGGTATTTTCTAAAATTTTAATCCCTGATTTAATTTTATTTTTGATAAGAATGCCCAGACCCCCATAGAATCTTCTATTTGATGACCTTTCTCTACATACAGGGAAGTATTTATAACCTTCAATATGTATGGAAGTATTGTATCCAATGTGAGTTTCACATAAAAGTATAATATCATATGCATATAGATGGGGCCCGGTCTATCAATATCGTATGTTACCTGCCCCTGTGGATCTGTCGATCTTCTGTTGTGAATTAAGTTTGTGCCAATAATTCCTACCTAACAGTTCCGTATCATCAACATCTTCCTCATTGCATATTAAACTTTTATAATTGGAACAGTCTAAAAAAGTCTTCACCCATTCAACATGACCAATAATATCTGCAAGTTTTCTTTTTATATGCACATATGAGGCTTGTTTAGGGTATATTGGGATACGGGATATTTACGAATTTTGCTAATGGGATATGGGATATTTGAGACAAAAAGTACTGGGATACGGGATATTTTGACTCTGGAAAACGGGATATTTCATTTATTAATGGGATATCTTTAATTTTCAAAGGTATATTTTAGTCCAAACTTACTGGGATATGGGATATAGGGACCCCCCCCCCCTAAACAAGCCTCACATATACTAGTAACTCATTTCTAATACCAAGTGGTAATCATTTGTTGCAAATCTGCCGATTACAGTTTATAAGGTTGAAATATTGGATAAATGACATATCTGCTGTATTTATGTTCATTAACCTGACTATAAGTTCGTGTCACCATTCTTGTTTTATGGGGTAATAACAAAATTATCGCACAGAGTTGTCAAGAGCTGAAGTCCATGAGCAGATTGAAACTACTGGAAAAAATGTCGACCGAAATGGTTCTGACTTGGTACAGGCATTTCAAAAAATGGTGGATTAAACCGGTTTTATGGCATGCCAAACCCCATTCCATTTTTCATTTCCGAACATCAAGTATAGAAGGTCTAACTGTTCTATATATATACTATGCTGGTGCCATATTCCCAGGCCGTCTATGGATATATATTTTAAGTACGATTTTTTTTTTGTCTTTTTGATTATACTATTTTGTCTAAAATAGTATAATCAAAAAGATTTCTTACAATTTTAATTCTTTAAATGTAACAGTTTTATCTTATTTGCAGTTTTGTCTTTTTAGTTTTTGACTTGTTTTTTTGGCCGTTTCGCCGCCCATAGAGGAACAACTGTTGCAAATGCAATATTGTACAATTGTACCGTATTTCTAATCTCAGTATGAAAAAGAAAGGAAATGGGGTAAATGTCAAGGAGACAACATCCCATCTCCAGGTTAAAACGACATTTTCAACAGTTGCCCCCCCCCCCCCCCGAACCAGTAGTTATAGCCAAATGATATTTGATATGCAGTTACCTCTATATATAAATATCCCGATGCCTAAAAATTTATCAAAACACAGTAAAGGTAAAAATCAAAAGTCAAACGAAATCTGTACAAAGTCTGAACTACACAAGTGTAAACAAAAGAATCGAGAGATATGTAAAATGAGAAGTGAAAAAAATATTGTCAGTACCTGAAAAAACATCTCTTATAAAATTAACTGTCTCTGTGCCTCATTCCAAGATCCGTTTGTTCAATGGCGACTGCCTGCATCTCAGTCCAACAATTGCAATGTCCAATTGTGTTATGCCGGCGTATTTCCTGACTCATTAACGTATTATATTTGCACAATTAGAGATGTTGCATCTAAGACGTATACAAAGGCGCATACGTATTGACGTATCGCAAAGGCGCACACGGAGAGTAACGTAAATTATGTCTCAAAAAACCCGGCATCAGTTGCAATAATAAATGTAATTTCTAGTAAAAATTTCTAGTATAAAGCAAATTTTATCACGGAAAGATCAATCAAATGTATGAGCAAACCAACACAAACCAAAATTTATCTTCATTACCCCAATCACACCCCAAAACCAAACGCGAAGGGCTTTGGCTCCGCGTCATGAAGATTGATTCACGATTATCTATTGAAAAAATGTTCTGAAAACTCGGAGCGAATTTTCACTATTTTTTTTCCAAAATGCTAGCTCCGCGTTCCGCAGCCGACACAGAGATGACACAAAAAATCTATTTGAATGATAGGACAGGTTTATTTTCAAAACACATAATTATTTGCCGTACTACGGAGGCCGATAGGGGTCATTTCAAAAAAATATATTTATGTCGTAATTACGACATAGGTTGTCGAAATTTCGACATAGCGATGTCGAAATAACGACAAAAAGATGTCGAAATTACGACATATTATGTCGTAATTACAACATACTGATGTCGAAATTACGACACAGCGATGTCGAAATTACGACAAAGTGATGTCGAAATTACGACATAACGATGTTGAAATAACCACATAGCTAATCAAATTTTTATTTTTTCTGAAACCGCTGATGCAAATTCAACCAAAATTAACAGAAATAAAGTATAGAAGATCCTTTACCAAGATTGTTCATTATACCGGTCTAAAAAACATGACCGCCTTTACGGAACGTAGTTTTACATTAACCCTATAGGATTTCACATTTTCATCCCCCGAAACCACTGAAGCAAATTCAACCAAATTTTACAGGAATGCATGACGCATGGAAGGCCATCTATACAAGGCTGCTCATTTGTTCGGTTCCGATAATGAACATGACCGCTAGCGAGGAACATATTTAGGACCCTTTTCTTTTCATCGTCTACTATTTACCATATTGGCAGGCGAGCGATACAGGCTCAGTCTCTGAGCCTCTTGATAGCTAATTTTCAATCTTGATATATTTTCAAACATCTCCCCCCTTGAAATTGTAAGGCGGATTGTACCCAATCTTTTTATGAGCATTATAGTGTATCTTATATACAGAACAGACGAGGGGATTTTTGATTGGTCGATAAACGTGACCGCTGTTACTACATGTAAAAGGGAAATAGATCATAATGGCCAAAATAATATAGGCTAACGTTTGGCACACTTCTAGTATTAAAAATGGAGCTGGGTATTAAAATGTTACCCCAAGTAATGCTTATATAAAAATCGGTTACTATTGGAATACCATTGGAACTTACGGGATATTCAACAGTTTTTCTATACTTAAAGTATATCACCCAAACTGTGTCTATAAATGCTTTTTAGTGCACCTGGCTATAGCCAGGGTGAGCTTTTGCCATCACTTTTCGTCCGTCGTCCGTCCGGCGTAAACTTTTCATTCAAAGATCTTCTTCTCTGAAACTACTGGGCCAATTGAAACCAAACTTGGCCACAATAGTCCTTAGATGGTCCCCTGCAAAAAAGTTGTTTTTCAGATCCGCGCTATATCCAAGATGGCCACCAGTGGGGATCATAGTTTTAACATTGGACCCAAGGGAAAAGACATTCAGAGATCTTCTCCTCTGAAACTACTGAGCCAATTGAAACCAAACTTGGCCACAATATTCCTTAGATGGACTCCTGCAAAAAAGTTGTTTTTCAGATCCGCGCTGTATCCAAGATGGCCGCCAGCTGGGATCATAGTTTTAACATTGGAACCTATGGAAAAACACTTTCAAAGATCTCCTCCTCTGAAACTACTGGGCCAATTGGATCCAAACTTGGCCAAAAGAACTGCATCCCATCCAAAATAGCTGCTAGTCTGGAACATAGTTTAACTTATGATAATATAGCATCACTGTCTATTTGAAAATAATGCCCTTAAACATTGGGACTATTTTAACTGCATATGTCAGCCGTGGCCCAGGTGAGCGATACAGGCTCTTGAGAGCCTCTTGTTTAAACATTCAAAGCATATTGCATGCCCTCAAAAATGTGGAAACTTCTAGTTAATTTAAGGGCATGATGTTCAAAGTGGGCGATTCATTCTCATGAAGAGCTTCATGTGATGTAATGATCCGTTGACACATGTTGGCGTTATTTCCCTTTTGTGCCAATTTTTGTTGGTTTTCATCGTAATATTTTCAATCATCTTCTCTTAAACTACTAAATGGCATTGAAACCAAACTTATAATTATGTCAAACGTATTTTCTTTAAAAATCGTGTTCGACATTTTTGCCGATTGAATAAAAAAAATAGCTAAGATACGGGTTCAATAGCAGTATTTATGTCCATCAGGATAAACTAGAAATTTGGTTTTCATGACCTAGATGTTCTCCTTGAGAAACTTGGCTATTTTTTGAGCGACTTGCTCCCAGAATCTTGGCAGCGGCGGTTTGGGTGGTATCCTTGACCCATAGCTGGTTGAGGCCTTGGGACTTGGAGAAATCGTCGGGATACGTGAGAAGGCCCAGCATGGTCGTGGCAACCCCCGGACCGTTCAAATGCTCGATCGTCTGCCCGGAAAGCTTGTAGCTGATGGATTTGAAGAGGTATAGCATTGCATTATTAATTAGGAAGATGAGGTTGGCATCGGCAAAGGCCGTCACATCATCCTTCTGGAGCCTTCCTTCCTTCCAGCAAGAGGTAGCTCTGGGATGGATGGAGGAAGATATCCTGCGACTCGATGCTGAGGCGGATATCGGTGCCGGATCTATTCAGCTGCATCCCGGTGATGGGATGGTATTCGATGAATTCGTACTCCTGGATGCTTTCGTCGAAAGTCAGTCCTTCGGTGATAGTAAGCATATCAGCCATCATATATTTATTTACAGCGCTGGACGAAGTCATGGATTGTTGCGATGCCACCACCCGAGATGAGATTATTGCGGTGGGCTTGCTGCTGAGGGTTATCTTGGGTGGTGCTGGGGGCTTCTTTTTGCGGGTCACTCGATGAATGACATGGTCTAAAACATTCGTCGCTCCTTTCTCCAAACCCTTGATGGCTGCATTGGAGGCGGCGCTCACGGCCTTGCTTCCCAGCGTCTTCGAGGCGGAAGAGGTCAATACTCGTCCAGCTAGACTGGCGATGGTTTCGAATAATACTCGCCCACCGACTACATATCTCCGGCGATAACCGTGAATCACTACTAAAGGCATCATAAATTTATTTAGAGGAGCTTTTGATGCAGCTTCTCGTATTCCTCCTTGCTGATATGGTTGGATTTCCTCATGGCGTCGAAGATGGCCACGATTTCGTTGCGTACCCCATTATTCCCAGCCTGGTATTCGGCGGCGCAAAGATCGAGACGATCCACCGACAGGTGAAAGCATTTGGAAGAAAGATGGTCCGCACCCCACTCCCATACTTATCTTGCTTATAGAGGTACGAGACGATTTCCTTCCACTTCTTGCATTTGCTAGCCTTGGGGGAATGTGAGTGCAGAGATTGGTAGTGAGTGCTTGCCCGATGGGTAGTGGGTCGTCGGCGTCGTAATCGGCATCAGGAGGAAGGGCAGCCGGCGCGGGGCGGGTAGGGTGAGTGGGAGGTCATCGATCTTTTTGTTGATGTGGGAAGCGGTCTCCTTTTGCATCTCGACTACGGGCTTGAATATCTTGGAAAGGTCACGACTGAGCCCGATCTTATCCAGACGACGCTGCATATCGTTAGCCTGGATACTACGCTTGCTCTCCTGCAGGTCCCTACAAGCGCCTCACGCTGCTTAGGATCGGTGATCTTTATGAACGTCATTTCTTTTATAGCATCTCGAACGCCCCTAGGCGATCGAACGAATGCCCCTAAGCGACGGGACGAACGCCCCTAAGCGACGGGACTAACGACCCTAAGCGTTGATGCATTTGGGGAGCAGAAGACTTCCGTCCTCCCAGTGGTTTTATTATCGTACTCCCCCAACCATCCGGAGTTTAACGCCCGACAAGAGGGTGATGAATTTGGGCATGGCAATAATCTCTTCGCGCTTACGGTCCAAAGCCTTACCGCGAGCGATCGGAGCTCCACACCGGCAGCATGCCGTAGGAAATAGCCTCGAATGCCTCTTGCATTTATCGCTTGGCGATATGGAAGGGTACTTGCATTGATGGCCACGAATCGTCTTGATGCAGCACATGGGTCCGGGCGGCGGAAGTTTCTGTTGGGAATGGAAATTACAGGACCTCCCCTCGAAATCCTGCTCATCGGTGCAGCGAGCACCGCTCTTCCGCAACTATATCCTGGGTCCATGCCGTAAACAAGCACTCGCTCCCACTGGTGCTCGCATTCAGGGGTCTTGAGAGATTTCCTATCCCTTTGACTTTTCAGGAATTTACACCTTCCATATCGATTCAGTGTTCAATGAGCGAGTGTATAACTGGCTGCCATTCGACGACAGCTGTTGTTTACTTTTGCCCTAACTTATACGTCCTTCAAGTCCCTGTGTCGTCTCTGTGAAACAAAGAACTCTCTCAATCTCCGATCCAATTTGCACTTTAATCACACACACACACACACTCACAAATCGCATCTGTCCATTTTATCACCATTGAACATGCTAGGTAGTTGAACTGACATGCAATGTAGCCATTGACCTAAACAGACACTGAAAGTAGAAACAAAGGCAGGCAAAAAGAACGATTCTGGATGTAAAAACTTAAAATTTTTATTTCTTAAGCTCGGCAGGAATTTGAACCGGTCGTAAAACAACACAGCTCATATCCATTAATAGCAGTTATTTTGGTTGTATTTTTCGCCTTTTTTTACCTCTCATGTTACCTTTGTGTTTATCAGCGTCTACAATATACCTCCTGATTTTTTATAACTCTGTACAGTGTGTATTTTATTGTTTTTGATAAAGGTCCGTCAAGATTCGAAATATCGAGCTGACTTATTTAATTGGTGTATTGTTCACTCCAGTTTGTTGCTGAGTTATATTTCCCTAAAACCAAATTACAATGTTTTAAGGAACAAATCGATGTTTCAATCTTATCTATTTTTATTCCAATTTGCATTGTCAACGGTCTTTTTAACTGAATAAAACTGAGGAAACTTGTGCTATGTTAAATATGAACTAATACAAATATATATCAGGATAAAAACAAGACAGAAATAATACCCTTTCTCTAATTTCTATCCAAGTTTCACACTTCCTGAACGATGTGGAAACATTCGTTCTCCTCTCTAGAGAGGAGAACAAGTTTCGTGAAATTTCCCGCCAAATTTATTCGGAATACAATCATCGGTGTTTTTTGTCCAGTCATTAGAGAAACAGTTTCCACAACTTAAACACGTTAATTATGAAATTTCTCACATCTCGTTAAATAAATTTTCTAATGTTTAAAAGCTCGGCAAGCCTCGCTTTCAAACATTTGCAAAATTTATTTAACTTGATGTGAGAAATTTCATAATCAACTACTTCTCGTTATGGAAACTATCTATCTCATATATATATATGCGCATGTGTTATTTATCTTAATTGATATAAATATGAGCTACTCCTGAAGCGACATAATTTTCTGGTGATAAACTTTTCAGGTATTCATAAACCTAGTAATCAGTACCTCGGTGCTGACCTGGAAAGCGCTTGTATATATCTAAATATTTGTGAATTTTGTTGTAAACTAAGGAGTTTCTCCCTCATGTAAAGCTCACAGGCACTTGGGTCCAGGATATTTTTTTCTTCTTTACTTATCAATTAAATGACGTAAATGAACCCGTCTGACATGCCTCGATGTGAAATAACGACTTTTAATTGATAAATAAAGAAGAAAAAAATATCCTGGACCCAAGTGCCTGTGGTAAAGCTCTGTTCTTGGCTGAATCAGTTGGCTTTCCATTTTGATCATATTGGTTATTTGTTCTCTGTCAGTTTTTAAACATCTTTAAGTTTATGGTCTTACAAATTTTTATCTGCACTGAAGAGACATAAGTTGTCGAAATGCCGCCATTTGCAAAAACTAAACTATTGTTAGGCCACACCAATTTGATTTATAGTTCTTTGGATTTTTTTCAATGAAAAATTGGGGCGAGCAAGCGAAATTTTTTTGATAATTTCATTTTCGGGAAACGGATGATTTTTGAGGCGAATGCAATTTTTAGGAGCGAGCGATTTTTTTAACTTATTTTTTTCTTCTAAAACCAGTTTCATCGAGCGAAATAAAATATGTTTTTTGGAGGATACCGAGTTCAATAATAGTAGGTGATGCTTGAACTAACATGCAATTGGCTTTTAACTTGTAATTTGGTTCATCAAAACCTTCAAACATATTTTCATGTTTTTTCTCATCATTTGAGAGTTCTTTTTCAAGGGAAGGCCAAGGGGTGTCACTTGAAAGATCTTATGAAGAGGGGGGTATGCTTTGATGAATTACCCAGTATCAAAATGGAAATATGATTTAGAAAGATGTTCCAGTGTACTCGATTCTTCATTCCATACAATTTTCATATCAACAGCATTGTCAGAATATGATGGATAGAGCTAATGTATTGCCTCTTACCTTCTGGCTATTTCATTTAAATTGGACAAAAATTTATTGGTCCAAAAATATACCTTCAGAATGCAGAGTTAAAAATTGGTCATGTACATTTGCTTAAAGGAATTTGTTAAATTGTTAAATGTGGTTATCCTGTATTAAAACTGCATTTCTGGGAATGCAGACATATTTCAATTAAGGCAAGGCTTAGTATACTTTTCCAGATTTGTGTCATTCAAAGTTGGTACATATGTATGCCTGATGCAAATTAGAAAGGAAATAAGAACAAAGGATCTCATGGTATTTTTTATCCGTTCCTTTTGAATGGAGCTTGAAAATGAAGTCCAATAACCTTATGGTCTTTCAGTGAGGTTACGTCGAGAACTAGACACTAGATTTATTTAACCTCTTGTCTTTCAGACATCGTTTTGGTGATATCGCTTAAGGTGAAAAAAGATAGGGGATGTAGTACTTGAAAACGATATCAAAATACGTGTGGTTTACCAGCATTAGAGCAGTCAAGTGCCGAGTTAAAAACTGTCGTTCTGGTATTTTCTCGATGTTTGTTAGGGTGTCCTCGTCGAGGTCCGCGTTTGTACGAAGAACAGTTGTCAACAAACGAACCACGCTANCAAGAAGAAGCGCACTTTCGAGAAGGGATATACTCCGCGCTGGACTGAGGAAGTCTTCACCATCTTTCAGACCCTAGGGACGCAGCCACCGACCTATCGCCTCAAGGCTTTTCACGATGAGGAGATCCAGGGATCCTTCTACGAGCAGGAGCTGCAGCGCACCGATCAGGAAGTCTATCGCATCGAAGATATCCTACGGCGGCGAACCAGGGATGGGGTGAATGGAAATCTTCGTGAAGTGGTTGGGATATTCTAAGTCTTTCAATTCATGGGTCAAAGAGTCCTACTGGCAATAACCAGTAGTCTTTCCGGTACCTCGAAAGAGAGAGACCAGAAAGGCTGTGAAGCTATCCGTGGTGAAACGTGATCTTTTTATCCATGGCTTCAATCCTTCCTTGCATCGCACTGACCGCCTCCTGCCAATTTTTAGCATACCATCCCTTGGTGACCGGTTCGTCTGCTCGGGTCCCTTCTGGCAGATTGTGGATCGCATGCCCTTGCATATCGATATCCCCTTCCATCTTACCAGCTGCCATGGGTAGGCACTTTGCCATATATTTCTCAATGCGATCGAAGCGTTTCTTTTCTTCCTCGAGAGCTTTCTGGGTAGCACCAAGCTCAGCCCCTAGATCATCGATACTTTTCATACTTTCTTTCAGCTGCTGAGTGATCCAGCGCTTCGTCACGGCGTCCGAGCTATCCCGCGGTAATCCAAGACTGGTGATGCGATGATCGCTCACATTGAGATCCTGAAGCATCCGTCTTACAGGCATGCGCTTCCTCGAGTGAGATCCAAACTTATCCATTTATCTATAGGTCGAAGATAACCTCCTCGAAGCTTCAAGACGTGCAAGCAAAAGTGCCCACAGACCACGTCGCCACGACGCTGAAGCTCATCGGTATTATATCGAATCTCTGGTCTCAGATAGTCGACGATCTCGTTGGGTGGGGGTAGACCATAAGGATCGAAGTAGACTTTGAGTCCTCCATGCTTATGCCAGCACGTCCAGTGCGTGCCAGGGCCGTCGCGATCGTCGTGATTCTGGATGCCACATTCGATGGGGCGTGGGGTGGGTGGTAAGGCATTGCGCATGAATACCCCTCTGAAGTGGATGATATGAAGAGCCTTGGCAGCTTCCTCCAAATCTAGATTCGAGAGGGGTTGGTGGGGGAGGAGGATATCGTGCACTCGTATGCTGCTCATTTATCTAAGTATGGTCAGTCTGGATGAGCATCTGCATCCGTCAGAGGCTGCAAAACGATAGAGAGGGAGATGGGGCGTACGGACCACTCAGAGTCTGTCTTCTTCTCCAAGGGAGCCCTGAGAGCGCATCGTTTCTCATAGAGAGCCATCTTCTGCTTACATTCATTGAGATATTCCAGCCCCCTGTGGTCATGTCTGATGGAGCTTCCAGGATTGCATGAGCGTCTACTTTTACCCATTTGAATATATGATCAGCGATGCGGTGGGGCATAAGCCTGCTAAGGAGGGATTGGCATCCGCACCCGTCAGAGCCTACTAAGGAGGGATGGGCACCCGCACCCGTCAGAGCCTTAATTGTGAGCTTCTGTGATTCCATAGTGTCCGTGGGCAAGGGTGCTGATGCCGTCGGGAAGGATGTGACGCTTGTCGTCTTTGGCAGAGAGTGCGATCTTGTTGATCTGCTCAGCGTAGATCTGATGGAGATGGCTCCGGAGGAATTCATCGGTCGATGGATCTCTTGCTGAGTGGTAAGGCATTGAAGGCGATGCTGCGCTTGATGACGCTCTTGGTGACTCCCTTTGCCTTCTTGGTGATCTCACCATCATCCACCTTGAAAGCGTATAGCTTCGCTCGAAGCCCCACGAATTCGGTCATAGCCTTGCCAGCGCACTCGTCCTTGAATTTTCCGAGGATCTTCTTATTCACGCCAGTTGGGATGCCGGAGGGATGCTCGTCTGGGTAGTTGGACGTATCGAATTTTTTCTGGACGTGTGGAGCGATATCCTGGTAGAAGTCGTCGGTCTGGATCTCATAGGCCAAGCTGTCTGTGTCGGTGAAGAGAAGTCGAGCGCGATCACCGTACATTTTCCTCAATAATCCATAGTGGAAATCATACATGAGAAGCTTTGAAATATCCAAGATGCAGGCTCCTAGGTAGACTGGCTTATTGAATTTCAGCTTGGACTTCTTCATATGGACGGCTGCTAGATTCTCGGTGAAGACCACCCGACGTTCGAAATTGGGCTTGGCCACGAGCTTCAAGGCCTGCTTTTCGGTGGTGACCAGTCTGACGTCCACACGCTTCCGGATATTCTCCATGGTCTTGCCGAAGACCGAATTATTCATGAGCTTGAAGAAATCCTTCTCGGAGTCGGCCTTGGCCTTGGCGCGGAGAGCAGTATTTAGGTCGATATATTTCTTGAGCCATGGGGATTGTCTGAACCTGATGATCCGATGGACTTTGGTGAGCTTCATTCCCCTCTCCCGATACATCTTCAGATTTCGATAGTGGAGGACGTATTTCTCACGCTTGCCTAGATGAGGCACCAGCTTGCGGACTTTGTCGATCTCTACGGTCTCGGGCGCGAGAGGGTAGTCGTTGTGGGCGTCGTGAAGATCCTGAGGATATTCGAGATCGCATTCTACCATGGCCCCATATTCGTGATCGTCAGGATAGCTGAGAATCTCATCGATCTCCTCTGGCACCACCCATTCGAAATCTCCTGTGGGTAGAGGCTGTGACATCGCCCATCCGTAAATATTATTGGCGTCGAGGTAGGTGAGATGCTTGGTGGTCTGAGAGGCGTCGTACGTGCTCATGTAGGATTATTGGCCTGAGCGTGACGATGAGAGATCATGGCGACCCCTCCTCTGGTGCCCCTCTCGAACATTAGCAGCATGTCCGGATCGGAGAGAAGCTCCCATCTTTGCCCACTGATTTTGAGGGCAGCGTCGTAGGACAATCCGGGCGATGTGAAGTAGTGGGCAGGTTCAAGCCCATAGTGAGTCTGGCAGATATCCCTGAAATTCTCAGATATCGGTGAGCAGCAAGACGTCAGTTTCTAGGTAGAGATTGTGATAATCTCGTAGGGTCTTGCATTCAAAGGTCTCCCAGACCTTCTGAGCGTGCGCGTAGTCTTCGTCGGTGATGCTCTCCCCGGAGAGTGTGCTGTAGAAGGCTTCTTTGGGTGGGAGCTGAGTCTCTTCCAGCTTAGCCTCCCCATCCATATAATCGTAGGGAAATATCGCCTTTCGAATCATCAGCTCGTGGTGATCGCCAAATCTTGCCTTCACGATCATGAATTGGTCGGGGGTGAGATTCTTGGCTAGCTTATCCAGCGGGCTGAGCTTGGAGCGTAGCGAATCAACGAATCTCATTTCCAGATCTCCCACCTTCTTGGAGAAGCTGATATATTTCTCATCGGTATTGGGGATGCATTTGATCTTACCCTCAGAGAATCCAAGCTCCTTGACGAAGATGTGGGAATCATACCCACCCAAATTGTGGAGGAAGATGGGGACGTGCTTTGGGAGCTGGAAGTCCTGATTGCACTCGTTGTGTGCTGCGCCTCGATATTTCCCAGTTAGATGGTCGTGGTCCCTTACCTTATCCCCCCAAAGCTCCTGGTCACAGATGGAGCACTTGGTGGCTTCCGCGAAGGCGATCTTATCTTCCTCCGTCATCACCATGGGCTTATTCTCCTTGTATTGCTTACCAATGGTCTGCACTTCCTCCTCCATACACTCCACGAATTTCTTAGCTGCATCCTCACCGCAATAGATGACCCGATCTTTGTAGTCCCCATGAGCGTACTTGACGTAATAGCAGAAGCCTGATGGTCGCTGAAGCTGGTAGGCCTTCGTGTAGGAGTGTGATGGATCTGGTTGGCAGGTATCGAGCTTCTCCGTGAAGCACTCGAAATCCGCGTAAATCGCGAAGGGGACTCTGTTCATCTTTTCGTGATTGCAGAAGGCTATGGCGGTCCCTTCTTCTGGCATCTCGATCCTGACCGGATCCTTCTGACTGCAATCTTCCATATGCTCATCGAAGAGATCCTGCCTTGTAAAGTTGGAGAGGCATCTGCGGCAAAAGTAAGCTTGCCCATTATGATTCGTAAGCTGAGAGCTCAGAAGTCGAGAGAGGCTCTTGATCCAGTAGTAATGCTGCTTGTCTTTGTGGGTCAGGAAGAGGAGATCTACGTGAGTGGGACCCGTATTCTTCGATATCCTGAGAGGATCGATCTGAATATCCTCTTCCCCATCCTCACCCTTCTTTACGCCATTGAAGTCATAGACATTGACGTTGATGAAGGGATTCTGCCTCTCAAACTTATCGATCGCCTTGAGCGAGACCGGGAAGTCAATGCCGTCGAAGTTGAGCTCTTTCTCCCATTGTTTGTACTGCGTCACTCGGTTTGTCTGCTTACGATCCACCTCAGTATTGTGAAGCGCTGATAGGACTGCCCACTGGAAGCAACTATCATCCTCATTCCTCACATTGATGATCACCTTCGCGAGAGAAGATGGGAGTGGTATGAAGGATAATAATAATAATAAGGATCTGCCCTTGAGAGGCTTGAATTGGTTGAGGGGGATTTCTAGCTTCACGACGTGTCCGAAAGTCCATCCGCTCCCTTCACGCATGTACTTAGCCATATTTTCCCTGATCTTCTCCATCATGAAGGCAATCTCCAAATCGAGGTCGGATGACTGGGTGAGGGTAGCAAGAGCTGATCGGAAGTAAGGAGTGATGTATGTATTTTCTCCCGTCGCGGGGTTGGTCTTCACTAGCTCCGCTAGGAGAATTAAGTAGACCTTCAATCCCTTCTTCTTGGTGAGAGCATCTGAGATGGTGGATTTCGAGTGCTCCGACTTACTTTGAGATATGTAGTCGCATCATGCGACTTTACGGGCTCGATGACGACTGTGCCAAATACACCATTCAGCGCTTGACGCCTATCGGTGACCTTGATCTCATCCTCGACTGGGGCATTTCTGATATCTTCTTCAACCAGCTTGATCAGATCATCCCTCTTGAGCTGAGAGTACTTGGTGAGACCACGATTCTTGACGCTTGCTTTCAGCTGCTTCTTGCTGAAGACTTCCTGACGATCAAATTTACGGGCGGTTTTCTCCTCGATGAGCTTCACCAAGGCCTCTTTGTTTTTCCTACTGACCCCCCTCAGACCCTCATCCTTAGCTATTTGGCGGAGGGTCTTCATTGTCTCTTCAACCACCATCTTACCCTCGACGGGAATGGTCTCCTCTTCTTCCGTCTCGCGTGGTTGCCTATCATGTCTCCAGCAGGGACCATCCTTCCCGGGCTTGCTCTTGCAGAACTGTCCCTTCTTCCTGTTGATTGGGTAGCCGCAGGTGGTCTTCTGCTCCCTTGGTTGATGCTCAAATCGCTGGACTTTCTCTACCCCACAATTTTGACATTGCTGGGTGTGCTCATCCATCTGCACCAGGTTGTGGGCATTGCAGCACTGATGCTGCTTTTGGGGGGTGGGGGTGCTATCTTCCAAATCTTCTTCATTCTCCAGAAAGAAATCCTGGAACCGATCCATCTTATTTCTTTCTGATGCCATATCTTTATCTATATCAATCTTGGACGTAGGCACACCTCTCTTTAAGGTGTCCTGTAGAGACTGACTTATGCTCTGTACGAAAGACATAATTCTTGTTTTTACCCTATGATCAATAGGAATGCCGTCCGTTTGCATTTTGCCCTCAAGGTAGGGATTTTTATGCAGGATTTTGCATGAGTGGGGCAGAATCGGCCTTTTGGTACTACTACTGATCTCCTATGGGAACAGCACACGAACTAGAGAAAGAATATCCTATACCCTGTAATATACCATATCCCTTTATATCACCAGAGTCGTGAAGATCTCGAGCATTTTACCGTCCATCTCTGGCGTCTCTTAAAATAACCTCTAGTCCTCATTTTCATTTAGTTTACATTTCGTGCATTTTGAGAACGAATCTGCTTTATTAATTACATCTAAATTATGTCACATATTACTGTTACGCTAATAATAGAACTATTACATAATCTAGAACACAATCGTAGGTCGTTGCACTTCTTTCAAAGTTTACGAAAGGACGTTGACCTAACCAGAAACAACGTTCGGTGCGCATGCGATAAACTAAATATACTTCTATTTTATACGTCAAATACGGGTCAAAATAAGCAAGTTGTCTGCAAATTGTCTGAAACTAGTAAAAAGAGGGACAGTGTTTGAAAAAAATTGAGGTAAGGATATTGATATTTTACTTTAGTATTGGCATTTTTGTATACTTTTGTTTTATAGGAATTTAATATGAGGTAGTGTTGACATTATGTCTGCCTAATAGACAAAAAATTGTCAACATAACACCATGTATAATGCTTACAGGCGATTAGTTTGACAAAATCAAACATTATTACTGAAAACTACTTTTACCGCACAGAAGAAGCTGAAGATCTGAAATCCATCCTTCATAAACATACAACGTCTGCCGTTTGTATTTAAATTTATCTCTTGTTTCATGTAGATGAAAGAAAAGATTTTAGAAAGGCTTATGACACTGTTGTGCATGCTGGCATTCGATATAAACTTTTACAACATAATATATCAGGGAATTTCTATAATATTGTTAAAGATATGTATAATAAAAGTAAACTCTGTGTTAAAGTTGGCAACCAACTTACCCCTTTTTTAAATCTTCCGTTGGAGTAAGACAGGGAGATGTTTTAAGTCCTAAAATATTCAATTTGTTTATCAATGAATTGCCTGATATCTTGTCTTCTTGTGAGAACCATGGGAATGTAAATGAACATCGTATAGACTGTTTAATGTATGCCGATGACATTGTATTATTTTCAGACACCTCAGAGGGATTACAACAACGATTAGATATGTTAAACTCATTTTGTTCCAAGTGGTTATTGACAGTAAATTTGAAAAAGACTCAAGTCTTGATTTTTAATAAACCCGGCAGAAATTACTTTCATCTAGAGGGTAAACCCATTAGTTGTACATATAATTTAAATATTTGGGCGTAACTTTCATACCGAGAGGTAAATTTTCTCAGTGAAAGGAAGAGTTATTCAAAAAATCTATGAAAGCCTGTTTTAAATTACAACAGTGCATGTCATCTGCAGATACCAGTATCTCGACATTACTACATTTATATGATCATACTGTCAAGCCAATTTTAACTTACGGATGTGAAATTTGGGGTATGTTCTCAACAACATCAGCAGCATGTACTAAACATGATCAATTTAATATTAGAGAAGGTTTTTGAAAATGATGTATCAGAAAAATCTCATATCAAATTCTTAAAATATATTTTGGGTGATAATAAAAGGTCAAGTAATTTTGCTGTGGTGTCTGAACTTGGACGTCTTTATTGTCTTATCGATGTTGAAATATTATCATAGATTGGAGAAGGTGGATAATGGGTTATTATATGATACATATTTGTGTAGTAAAAATCTACCTCAAAACCATAATATAAATACATGGTTTTCTAGTATTATATTTATTCTAAAAAAGCTGGGTATTGGTATTCAAACAAAACATGTAGTTTATATCAATTTATAAAAGTAGTCAAAGATAAATTACATAGCCAATATATTATTTTTTGGAATGTATACAGAGATCAATTCTCAAGTCTGAAAAAGGTAAATTATTTTCCTATTTTTCTTTTAAAACTACTTTTAGTTTTGAAAAATATTTGAATATAAATTAATTCAGACACCGACAATCAATTTGTAAAATTCGAATTAGCTCTCATCCTTTAAGGATTGAGACTGACAGATATTCAAAAAATTATATTGATAGGACACAGTGAAAATGTCAGTATTGTACATTAGACAAAATAGAGGATGAGCAACATTTTATAATGGAATGCTCTCTCTATAATGAGATAAGAGATAAGTTCTTTGAAACCGTTATTTCAAAATATCACAACTTTGGACATCTAGATAACTCCCTTAAATTTAATTGGCTTTTTATAAATGAAGATTTGGATTTTGGGACAATTTATATATATACTGGATTTGAAAAACGAAGAAACTCTAATATAATTAATGTGAATGATATATAGGTTGATATATATATTTATTTTCATAAGTAAATATGGAATTGGTATAATTTACTATAAGATATATTTAAAATACAATGGCTCTGCCCCAACCCATATAAACAAATTGTTGTTGTTGTTTTTTTTCTTTCTTTTGTAATATATAAATACAAATCAATGTCAATCATTGTTTATATTGTATGCTCTATGTATGGGCCCTTTAATTAGAATAAAATATTTTCTTTCTTTCTTTCTGTAGTATGGAAACACAAGTTGTCGAACATTGGCAAAATGGACAAAAATACACCAGTGTCTATAATTTCGTATATTACTTCATACCAGAGCAAAAAAAGTTTTTAGTAATAAACATTTAAAGTTGAAATGGACTATATTGATTTATTATGATTGATTGGTTAGTCCGACTCTTACGTCCAGTAAGCAATAATTCAGATATATATATATATATTTATTTATTTATTTATTCATTTATTCATTTTTATTTACTTATTTTTTTTTCTTTTTTCAACAAGTGGTTTTTCTACATCAGACACGAGGAGGAGTGTGGTTGCTGTTATGAAGCAACACATATCCTTGAGCACCGTCCCTTGGTGTCTTTTGTAGATTTACAACTTGTTGATNTAAAACCGATGTTACGTAATAATTTTACGGGTTTCACGCAAACAGTTGAAATACGCATTGTAAAACCGAAATATGCATTGCTTATCGATTAAAAGCCGAAATGTCACTTGAGAATACAGCAAAGAATATGTTTTAATAAAAACAAAAAGCCAAAAATTCATTAAATAAAGGAAATTTCAAGTGATTTTCGGACCTTCCAATTTGCCATTTCTATCATACGCCG
>MJUU01072702.1:52499-64211 GCA_002080025.1 Modiolus philippinarum
TATATATATATATATGTATTAAGATTTACAAAGAGTCCACTACCACAGATTGACCTGCATTTAGCATCCTTACTTTATCTAGCATTTTTACCATATTCAGGACAAATCCCTACACCATTAATACTTTTTGATTAACATATCATTAGCTACCTTATTTAAGGGGGTAGACCTGTGTAAGGCAGAAATTTGCAACTTCTTCTTTATATTTTTGGTATGTAAAATATACATTGTAGCATGTATTCATTTGCAGGTTGAAAGTAGGTAGATACCAGGGTATCCCTCCACACTTACGACTTTGCCAACATTGTAACTCAGGCGAGGTTGAAGATGAAAAACACTTCTTGTTGAAGTGTTCTAAATATGATACTGAAAGGGTTGACCTTTGCAAAACAATATCAGGATCTTGTAAAAACTTGTAAGATTGGATGATGACCAGAAATTAATAGGGTTATTTGATTGTGAAGATATAACTATACTAAAACGTTTAAGTGAGTTCACATTAAAAAAAAATGCAGATAATACTCACACTGTGTAAACGGTGTACTGTGCCTTCTCGATATAAACAATGTCCTTGATAAAATGTGCCTTCATGTTTCTTTTTACCTGGATTTTAGGAAACATGAAGGCACATTTCCACTAAGGGTACTATATCATATGGTGTACTGTGCCTTCTTAATTTCTAACAAAAAACACGAAGGCACATTTTATAGAGGACACCGTTTACATAGTGTGATACAAGAATTAACAAAAAAGGACTCAAGGTCATATTTTCTTTAAAACTTTCAATCATTAACAGTAAATTTATCATGTAAGTTATTTGACACTTAAGTCAGACCTGTGATGTTGTATAATAGTGTAGTTTGGTTAATGGAAGAATATTTCTCCACATATAAATCCTTCAAATGAGCATAGATCTGTTTGTGACATTTTATCTTTAGAAGACAAATTCATTTATCATGTTTATAAAAGAGTACATAGTATATTTTGTAAATCAACTTTGGGTTTGAAAAAAAAACAGCATGCAATATATCAGCAAAATCAAAGGTTGGGAGATTTTCTTTATCTACGTTTATAAAATCTCAGGCTTTATTATACTTCCAATTCTATGAATTTGTTTGAAGAATTTGACCTCAATATTACAGAATTTGAGAATTTTAATCAACCTTTTAATAATGTTAAAGGTCGTTTAAAAAATAAAATCAAACAAATTGTGAATGAGTTTTATTGTAAAAAAACACTAAACAAATTTGCATCTTTTTCAGAAAATTCTAAGTTGTTTATTTATTGCAAAATTAAGTCAGAAATTAAACTAGGACAATATTTATTAGAAATATCAAGCTGTTAACTAAATTTCGGGTAAGTGACCATAGAAATAGAAATTGAAAGAAATCCAAATATACCAAGAGATAACAGAATTTGTAAACACTGTAGTAGTTCAAATGAAATTGATGATGAAATACATTTTGTGCTAAATTTTACCAAGAATGAATCTGCTAGAAATAACTTATATTCATCAATAAATATTATGTTTCCAGATTTTATTCAAGCTCAGCCACTCAATAAACTAAAACAAATTTTAAATCCAAATTTTCAACTTTTGTCAGCAGTAGCAGACTTTTTAAAGCAAAGTACAGACTTGCGAAAGTAAAGTCCACGTTGGCCAAAGTTACTCAATATATATCTGTATTTACATGTCATTTGTTGTTGTATAAACATATGTTTGTATGTCTTGTTTGTTCTCTAATCGTATTTGCTTGGCCCCTATGGGCGTAAATTTGCAAATAAATAAATAAATATAATGTTTAAACTGACATACATGGATGTTCTAAGACGTTTAGGCTGAAATTTTTACCTAATGATTATATATATAAGATATAAGATACATTTATTCCAATCAAAAATCCCTCAAGGGGCAATTGCAAATAAAAAAAACGTTCATTATTCAGACACACAAATACAACAAAATTAATGTAACAACAAGTTAATATATATAAATTTTTATATATGTATGCCTGTAACCCAGACGAAGGAGGTAGTGTAAACACATTATCAGATTTTTTTTAATATTTGTAAGTACATACGCACGCATCATAAATAACAATAATATCAATATCAACAAGTTGTTGTTAATCTACAAAAGACACCAAGGGACGGTGCTCATGGTCATGTGTCTTGCTTCATAAGAGCAACCACATTCCTCCTCATGTCTGATGTTGAAAGACCACTAGTTAACACAAAAAAAACCAATGTATCGTAAATCTACAATAGACACCAAGGGACGATGCTGTAATATTTACATTCCTCCTCGTGTCTAATGTAGAAGTACAACTACAAAAAGTGTATATTATATGTATCTTTATTAACCAAAGTCTAGTACAACTATAGGTATACCATTGTTTATAGAAATATAGTGATCAGTATTATACACTTCTTGTAAAAAAAGGAAAAACTGAGTCGTTACATTTCACCATTAAAACTGTTTGTATATGGGAGATATAATAAATTGTAGAAAAATCTACCGTTCCATTTTTTAATTAAAAATAGAGTATGTAAAAATTAAAACAAGAATGGACCCTGATAGATGTTCCATCGTTCATCTTTGACCACTAAATTGATGTGAAAATGACCTAATCAAGAAAATTGAACATGTATGCTCACTAGAATGCGACATTTGAGGGAATAACGAAAGCCATATAGCATGCCACTATGTACAACCTAAGACCAACCAACATACCAAATATCAATGACCTACCACTAATAAATACTGGGAAACTTCGCATGCTCATTAGACGGTGAAATATAGGTCAAAGGCAAAAGTCATCGGCCAGTCTTACATGTACAGAAAAAGCTACTCACTAAATAGCATAGACCTATACCACTTATAGTTGTAGAGAAACACCTAACCAGAGAAACTTATGATGGTCACTCACTAGACCCTGAAATAGAGATCAAAGAAAAAATGTGAGACTACCATGTACTACCAGCCTACATACTGAAAATAACATGCCTACATACTGAAAATAACATACCTACCACTTAAAATTATTGGGGAACTAACCTTATCAGAGAAACTTAACGTGGCCACTTGACCCTGAAATTGGGGGCAAAGACAAAAGTCATATATGCTAGACTGACATGTACTACCCAAGTCAAGACAAAATTACGTACTAAATATCATCAACCGAAAGTTATTGAGAAACTAGCCTAATCAGAGAAACTTCACATGACCACTAGAATGTGAAATTGAGGTCGAGGTCACATGGTTTTCTGTCCGTTGGGTAGCTTTCGATTAGTGCTACTACTAATTCACATAAAATGCTCCTACATTAGAGGCTTTTTAAAATATCTCGTATCTTGTGAAAGTTAAGGCCGTCGCCGTCATACTTCGCATGCTCATGTCTCGCTTTCCGCGACTTTTGTTGCTGGCGAAGCAAAAGTATCTGAAACTATGCTTTCAATTGTCTCCCTTGCAAGAAATCTGACTTTTATATATTTTCATTATTCATAAAATGTTAAGTCACTTGTTATAAATAACTGAATGTAGGGTGGTTATTTTCATGACAAAACGAGTATTTATTTGCTGTGTGAAAAAATATAACCATTTCGTAATTTTTATGATCATGATCATACCTATCAAAATCGTTCTTTTAATTAATTGTGATAGAGTTATCTCCCCATATCACAGATTTACTCTGAAATAAATAATTTATTATCATTTTCAAGCGAATTTTGCCAGTTATTGCGATTTGGAAGGCTTAAAAACTTCTTAAAAGGCGACCGTTTAGCTCGAGCAAAAAACATCGCAAAGTGCCAATACAAGTGGAATAAAAGGCCAGTGGAAATGATTTTGTCCTTCTATAATCAGCCAACTCTATTTGTTTTTCTCTTTACAGGTCATAATTATAGCAGCCCCCTGTCAAACTTTCTACGACAGACACGGGAGGTTGTAGAGGATATGGAACAACCTCTAGATCTTAGTCAAAGAGAACCTACAATAGAACGTAATCAGAAAGTTGTCAATATCGACATGGAAGAACCAATATGTCAATACACAAACTGTTCGTGTCCACTAAAACATATACTGTCACTGGATAAAACGGAACAAGGTATTCCGAGTGAGGCTTTCTCACAAAGAAACGACGTCTATATAGACGATTATTCACATGGACCAATTCATAAGCGAATACAACAAACCGAAGGTAGCCAAAGTCATTGTCATCCTAAAAGACGTAAGATTGAGCAATATAAACACAGTATATCACGGTCGGCATCAGACACTAATCTCCATGGTTACGGTGGACCAGTCGAAACTTACAGGTCTTTCACAAATTATCCTGGTGATATTAATCAATGTGTTCCCGAAGGAAAATGCCAGTCAAACTGGAAATCTAGTCAAACATTCACTGCCTCAAATACATATCACTATGCTACTGGGGATAATTCTAACCAGGAGATAAAAGCTACCCCAAAACACACTGAACGGCTTCCGAAGAAAAGATCTCATGCGCGCAACTTGTCCTACGACAATTCTATCCAGAACATGTCTAATACGAGTAATAATGAAATGGAAACGTCACGCACACCAAGTCCTAAAATTATTGCCAATATGTCTCAAGAAGGATTTGACGAGGCAAAGGCGTTTGATGTTTCAAACCTTCCAGAACTTCATTCGGGTCGAAGGACAAATGGGGAAGAGATTCGAGCCTCGATTATGGCGGAATTACATAATGAGAAGGACGACGAAGACGTCAATGAATTCAGAAAGAGATTCTTTGGGTCAATATTCTCACGTGCCAAACAAGGTCCGGCTCTGAAGGGCAAGCCGAGTGCATTTGATATTCTGATATCGGGGAAAAATTCAGAAAACTTTGACTTTAAACCCCAAAATTCTCATATTGACCAAATAATACGAGGCGAGAAAGCGGGAAAGTTATGTTTAATGGATATTGTAGAATTACAAGTAGAAATTGGACTGGCATGATGGAGGTCGTTGTAGGTTTGATATAGTTGTCAATGTTCAGTGTTTGTATGATAGAAATAGATATATAGATATATATATTTAAATGTTTGTGTATAAGAGATCTTATTTAAGGCAATTTTTAAATGTTTGTGTAAAAGATATTTTATATGTATGGCAGTTTCTGCCTTGATTGAAGAAAGAGGTATATCTTAATGTGTCATTGGACAAGTAAATATTTAGGAAATCGATGTAAACATAAATTATCCTTGCCTATTTTCACCGATTTTGGCCAAAACAATACTCATTGAGGAAACTAGTCCTATTGAAATAATAACCGTATGCTCTTTCTAGGCTAGAAATGATGTAAAAATTCCTAATAACGGGGATAAACCTTCCCATGGCCCAGTAGCCAACGGCCCAACAATTCGCCTGGGCTACTAAATATTTTGAACCAGTAGCCCAGCTGGCTACCAAAATTTCTGACATTTATTGTTAGAAAAATACATGTGGCACTGGGCTAGACGAAAATACAGCTGGACTACTAATTACCATTTTCCACGGCCCATCTAGCTATATTGACTAAAACATGAAGGTACATCCCTTTTTAGTAGTGAATATGGTTAGATATCATTTAAAATCGTAAAATCTGCCGGGTTACTGACTTTAATGCTGTTATTTCAAATATTCTATGTTTTTGCTTTTTACATTGTATAATCTGGGGTGGATGGAAGATCAAATTAGAGGGGCACAATTTCAAAAGCAAGCTCCAAGCACAGCGAGGTCCATTAAAATTTAAGACATGTAGGCCATAACCTCGATTTTACACTTAAAATTTATATTATTCCTGCTTGGGGCAACACCCTCACGTCATCTCTAAAATTGTAATTTCACGCCTGATTATTGACTCTGGTCTACATTAAAAGTTTGCGCTGGTCTACATTAAAAGTTTAAGCTTCCACAGAAAAATCTATCAGTAAAAAAAGTTAATTGTGTCTGCACAAAAGTTCCTCAAATACAAAATACTGTTGCCGACATCTTTTTTTGTCGGAATAGCATCATGCACATGTATGTATGTGTGTAAGCGCTTATAAGTTGGTGAATAATGAGATTTTAGCTGATGTTAATCTGTCTCCACAAAAAGTATTTGTCATAGAAAGGAAACTTTCCAAATTATTTCATGATATCACATGTCACGTGCTTCTGCTAACCTATGTAAATGTCCACTTTGCTCATGTCTGTTTTACTCTGATGAACCACTATAAGAATCGAAAACGGTTGTTGCGTTCAGACGTTAACAAATTATGAATGCGCATCGAAAACGTTTCAGCTAATGCGCATTATCGAAAACGTATCAGGCATACGATTTCGATAATGCGAATTAGTAAATACGTATTCTATGCGCATTAAAGTAATAAATCTGTACGTGTGAACGCAAATACGTTTCCAATGCGTATTAGTTTGATGCAAATTGGATAATGCGCATCAGAAATGTTGTACGTGTGAACGCAGCATAAGTCTACATTTCGAGTGTTGCTATGATTTGAAACTTCTAATATAAATTAAAATTGCAATATTTGGATTTTTCCCTATTTAAAGATATCTCTGCTGTGTATCTTTCATAGAACAATGGTACAGTAATGTCTGGGTATAAAACTGTATTTTTTTGTTTGTTATAGAACAGGATTTGGTATAATCCATTGTGATAAAGGCTGTAAGTTTTGCATGAGGACCCTGTTGACTGAGTGTAAAAGTATGTTACGGTATTAGAAACTGATGTGATACAATGGACCTCTTTCTGTGATAAAGAAACTCTAAATGGTCTGTTTCTTCGGTGATATTTTTCTTTATTGGGTTATCTTGTTCTTAAAAAAGGCCAAATACGTAATATACATTAGGATATGTAGATTAGTAGTATATCTGCAAAGCAGGCTGACATTTAACGTTCACATTTTCAAGTGTCCTTCCTAAGTAACTATGAGTTTTCCTTAGGAGATAATGATTAAGATTTTGTGTTGTAAGGTCAGGGTCAAAAGTCACGACATGGCCTGTGTAATTGTTTAAAAGCATAGCTCATTTTCAGTGTTCTTTTTAGGTCAAGGTCTTTTTGGGAAATGTGTCAAATAGAACAAATGAAACTCCAAATGATATATTAGGTTTAGATACACGGTTTTCCATGCAGTGCATCCCTTTTAAATTAATTTCTTGATCACTTGATCTAAAAGTATGCGCCATATTTTAAAAATGACTTAAGTTTAGAAATGTGATTCGTCTAACGATTAGCTCATGTGATGGTAAAATATCACCCATGGAGAATGGTGTGAACATTCCCGGTTATGTTGAAGATAATCAAACCACATTTACATGCTCAGTATAATCCAAATAATCAGACAACAGGTCAATCATTGACAATATACACAAAGATACACATTGTATACTTTACAGCAATTTTATTTTTCTCCAATGTTATATAATTGTTGTCTGATATATACTGTGTTAAGTTTAAAAGAATTGTCAATGTGGACTATATTAAAATGTAAGACCTTGGTGTTAGAGATTTTGAGATCAGTTTTTGTGAAACTGAAAGTTAGATATTTTATTAATTTATGTGATCAAATAAAATATAGTTATAATGAATAAAAATATTAAAATTTTAGTTGTATTTAAATACTGAACTACGCTGACCTCAAGAGTGTCCGGTATTAGTATGACGGTTGTCTTACATGGGGCAGAACATCATCTAAGATGGCTGCAAAACATTGCACCCTACGGAAAATACATTGAAAAATCTGCTTTGAAACATCAAGTCCAATAAAACCTTACATAGGTCACAATGGGCCTTAGCTGGTTTCTTCTGACAAAAAAGGTATCCGACAGGTTCGTACCTTCTCTAAGACAGTCGCCAGCAGGGAACATGGTTAAAAAAGGAGATCTTTTTCGAAATGTGTTTCCAATTTAGAGCACAAGTTATTCATAACGACTCTTACATGGTCCAGATAGAAAAAAAAATCCGAAACTCGTACAAAATGGTCGCCAGTGGGTCGGCATACACTCCATCTGAAATGGCCACCAACGGGGAACAATGTTTAATATATGGCACTACTTGTTAACACATGCAAAGATCTTCATCTGGGAAACTACTTGTCTAAGTAAACCATACTTAGTCACAATGGTCTTAGATGGTCCCTTCCAAAACATTAGGTCCGCACCCCATTTCAGACCAGCAGAAATCATGACCCAAAAGAATATATTCTCTACAACTACTTGTCCTTAGTCACATTGGTCCTTAGAAGGTCCCATCTTAAATTGGTATACCTGATCCAAGACGGCTGCCAGCTGGCGAATGTTTAGAATGGACCCTAAGAAAAACGCATTCAAAAATTTAGAAACCTCTTGAATGCTTAAAAGAATCATTCCTTATCACAACTGTCCTTGGGTGGTCACTTTCAAAATTTGTGTCCGCTGGGTTTCAGCATAGCTAGGCCACAGTAACCGAAATTTCGTTATTTATTACCATTGGAGCGATACCTGTTGGACTGTTATTCGCAAAGGGTATTCACAAACCAACTTTGGTACTAGCCCGAAAACCAATTATATTTAGAAACTTGCAATATCTAAATGTAAGAAAATTTTGATTAAAACTTAAGGAGTATTGCCTTCTCCCATAGCTCTGTTCTTAGCTGATTTTTGCTTTTCTATTGAAATCATTTTGGTAATTTGTCCTCTGTCAGCTTTAAGACTTTTTTCGGTAAATTGATTTCCAAGTGTTTTTATTTGATTCGCTCTCAAGAAGATTTGATCCGCTGAAGAGACATAAGTTGTCGAAATGACCATAAACAGAAACTAAATTCACGGTAACNTCTATGGTCACAAATTCACAGAAAAATATAACAAAGTCACTCAAGTATAATATGTAAGTCAAAGTTACTGATTCAACTACACGTACATGTGGGTATCAATAAACTCAACAGATGAACAAACTTGTTTGTATTTTGTTATTTGTTCCTTTTCCAAGATGACCACCAGCGGGGAACACAATCTAACAATTATCCAGAGGTCGTCTTCAAAACTGCTAGTCCAAATAGAACCAAACGTATAGTCACAATTTCCTGAATTGTCCCTTCTGAAACATTCAATATTGCCAGCGATAAACATAGTCTATTGAACCCCATGGGAGAACCTATTCAAAGGTTTCTTCTTCAAACAAACTTGACCTTGGATAACTGTATTCAAAAAGGTGTCCGTCCGACAGTTCCACATTTATTAAAGATGACCATCAATGGAGAAGATAATTTAAAATTCATTATGAAAATTATGCAAAGATTTGTGTCTCTGAAATCTTCAGTTTGACTGGAATCAAACTCGTAACTCAAAGGCCTGTGGTCGATACAGTGACTTCCTTTATAGAGCTCGGTTGCATACAAACAGGCTAATATTAAGAAAGGTATGTTACCCATAACTTAAAGTTGAATCACTACATAAGTTAAATTTACGGTCGACTTCACGATCTTGTGGACCGCTATGGGCTATCTGTTTCCAAGATGACAATATATCTTTCTTTTTGCCACTAAGTTTGTTTTTCCTCTACCGGATTTGTCTTTACTACCTGAATTGACATGTTCAACACGGCGGATGTCTTATAAGAAGCACGAGGTGCTTACTCTACCGGTGCACTTGATCCACCTGATCTCGCCCATGGTTATTTATTGGGTCCGTGTTGTTCCTTTTGCATATGTGTCTGTCTTCAATTTCTTTTCTGTACATTATTCATGTTATGTCTTTGTTTCTTTGTTCATTCGACGTTGCCATAGTCCTTGGATTGTTCCTTTTACATTGACGGTTCGGTTCTCATTTTCTTGATCTCAAAATTCCTTATGTTTTGTAGCTCTTTCAAAAATTGTGTCCACAAGATCTTCGGCCAAACAAAAAAGTGATTACTAGTGGAAAACATAAAAAGTTTAACATGTGACCTCATTGGAAATGCCGGTCAAATATCTTAAACTAATGTCTAAGTCTGTTATGGTCCCAGTGAGCAATACATGATCTTTAGAGCCTCTTGATCATGTGTTTTCTGTTTCCAAACTTTTTTCCACCTCGACAAAATTGGTTTTGAGAAGGTTTGTTCATCAGTATTTCGGCTATATCGTGGCAGTCAGTTGTAGTTGTGGAGGATGCCGGAGTATCTGAAGAGAACCACTGACCTTGGGTAGGTAACTCGCATACCTTATCACGTTTGGTTGTTGTCTCAATGCTTCGTAAATCTGTTCAATCTGCTGTGGTTAAAACACATTGGGCGTCTGAAGTCTATGGTTAATATGGTTACGAACGGGGACAAAAATGTCACTTTATGCAGATTTAATACACCTTTCCACTATTATTGATAAGCCCATCCCCTCCATAGCAACACATGGTAACTCAGCAGGCTAGGTCAAGCCATCAAGAAAATGGCGGATATTACAAAGTTATTAATGTTTCATCCTAATGATTTTCTTTTGATACCAGAATAAAATAAATATCTATTGGGAGATATTAATAAAGCCTAGTGGTTCCTTTTTTGCTCCTGGTTGATTATAAGTGTTGAAAATGAAAAAGAAGTTTATTTTTTTAATAATGTAAACCACTGAATATATTAGCGAAAAGATGTGTTAGTATAATTCGATGAATAAATTAAACTTTTTTTAAACATTATCATAAATTACTGGTATGCATAAAATGTGAATATAATTACTTGAAAGAAACTAATTAATCCAATTTACGTTATCTTACAAATCAGACTCTTACCATCATCAGCTGAATTAATCATGTAAATAAAAATATATTAAACTTTTTTTTTAGCAAATACGAGTAATGTGTAAACAATTGTCTAAGAAAAATTACTTAATTGTTACTAAGAGCGCTATGAAATAATTAATTTGTGAGATGATTATTTAATATTTCTAAAACTCTTCTAAGGAACTGAAGTGAGCTAAGTAAGTAAGTAAAATAATGAAAAATCATAAATTACTTATAATAACTAAATATACATTTTTTCGTTAAAGGAAAAAAAATATTGGATGCACCTGAATCTATTCTGTGCATGATACTTATTGTTTTGTTGCATTATAGCATTTACATTGCATGTTCTAAAAAGGGCCATTACTAGGGGTCCGATTTTGTTTTTCTAGTGTGTAACTATTTTCACTTTCTAAAAAAACCTGATATGAAAGCAAACCAATAAAAAGGGGAATAATGCAAGTGACTTTACATAATATACTCTTTTAATAACAAGATACATTAAATGTATTAAATGATAATATATGATAATACATAATATACTCTTTTAATAACAAGATACATTAAATGTATATAAAACATATAAACGTTATATCTAGATATCTAGAAATAAGCTGCCCTTTTAATTGTTTTAAGTGAAGTTTAAAAAATATCACAAACAACCTAAGATTTTCTTAAGTTGTTTTCATTATTTTTGTATATGCAAATATTTCTGTATGGTAATTCCAGTTTAAAGCACATTTTAACGACAAAATATAAATTGTATTGTCAATAGTTGTAATTTAATAAATAATTCTATTTACAAGGAATTGACATAATTGGTACATCAAAGCTTGGAATATCATAAAAAAAGTCTTTCTTTCAATTTTTTATTCTTGAATGGTTTGAATTATATAAAGCATTTATCCATAGTTCCATCTTAACAACTGTCATTTCAAAAAAATCAATCAAAACAACAATTTTTTTATTTATCTTGTAATTTT
>MJUU01072702.1:64335-83525 GCA_002080025.1 Modiolus philippinarum
ACAACAATTTTTTTATTTATCTTGTAATTTTTTTCTAAAATTCCCTATACATTCTAGTGTTATGATAAGAAAGCTTGACCGAGGTTATGTCCGACCACATGTGCAGTAATTATTTGTTTACTCACGTGTAAAATTCTACAGATGTGATTGGCTAAATCACTGATTTAAGATAAGAGAATGGAAAGGTGACATGCACAAAATCTCTGCTGATATAAAGGTACAAAATATTTTTTTTTTCGTCGAATAAAAATGGTTTACGTAGGTTTCTTGACCTCAAGCATTTGGACTTGATCTACATGGTTTTGCTTTGCTTTTTTACAGTTGACGAGTTTTCATGCCATTCCCTGAATTTGGCACAGCTGACGAAGGAAGGTTATGATATTCTTGGTCGCGTGTCTTTCTGTCCGTCTATCCGTCCCTGGATGTCTTCTGACTGATCACTTTGCAATGGTATTACATAAACATACTGTCTTTGAACATGGAATATACCCAAGTTGTTTATATAAAACGAATCACAACAAATTGAATTAAGGTCAAATTTTATGATTTGTTCGGTTTTCGACCAATAAATGTAAGTTTTTGCCACACAGCTTCGCAATAGATAAATGTTAATACTGAAATTTAGACTCTTCAAACATTTAATGTTGTGAATATTTTTGTGTTTGGATAAATTTTGAGAAAAAACTGTAACAGCGTTCAAACTTAAAATACATTTGTTTCTTACCAAGCCCATGCCAAGTTTGATAATGCCTCTGAAATCCAAGATTCTATGACCAAATTATTTCTGGTTTGTTTATCTGGGTGTCTACAAATTATTTTATCATTGGCTTTATCTTTTTAATTTTTTTTTGGACAACAGAGGTCCACTACAAAATAGGCTGTATGACAAACGCGATGACTTCACTTTTCCAATAGCCAACTTCCATTTTCTTTCTAGCAACATTCCAAAAGCGCTAGTATATGGAAAAAGAAGGGAAACGGGGAATGTGTCAAAGAGACAACGACCCAAAGGGGAGTAATAACACAAGATCTTCAATGAACGGTGAGGAAACCCCACACCCAACGGCAGGTCGGAGTTGGCCCTAAATAAAGAGTAATCAATTTCAGCGAAATAAACATCATCCTAGACTCCCATAGACATAAAGTGAACTAACTAGAAAACAGACAAGACACACAAAGGCTTAATAAATTTCCTGACTTAGGACAGGCGCAANAAACTAGTTTTATTGGATCCAAACCTTCCCCCTATAGTCAATGTGATAAATAAAAAAAAATCGTAACAACAGTAAAATTCAGTTGGCACCAGGATTGAGACAATTGTGAATAATGAAACTGAAAGAACTAAATATAGAGACATAAACAGACTACTCTCCAAACTCTATTGCTACTCAAGGGCATGTGTTCTATACAGTGACTACCTTGATGGAGCTATGTTGCTTACAAATAGCCTACTTTACCAAGGGTATGTTGACCATAACTTGAAGTCATCACTACAGAAATTTTATGGTCGACATAACGATCTTATAGACCGCCATGGGATATCTGTTTCCCAGAAAACAACAGATCTTTCTCTAAGTTTACTTTTTCTTCTACCCCAACACTGCGAGTGTCTTACAAGAAGCAGGAGATGCTTATTCTACCGGTGCACCTGTGTTGTTCATCTTTGTATGTGTGTGTGTGTGTGTGTGTGTTCATTTTTTCTTTTCTGTGCCATACTCATGTTATATCTTTCTTTATTTGCTTTTCTTATGTTGCCATTATCCTTGGATCATTTGTTTTATAGTGACGGTTCGGTTCTCACTTTATAGGGCTGTGATGAAGAAATATGTGTACAGACTTCAGTTTATACTAGTCCATTGGATGTGTTGACAACGACTTTAATTCTGGAGTATCCTTTTCGCATCTTTTATACTTTGGGTATCTTTAGCTCATTTTAAACAATTCCATCGCCGTTTAGAATAATACACTAAAAATGCTAATATAACAGACAAATAGCCTTGAGATTACCCTTTCTTGTCTTTAAGATTTATGTGAATGGCTCTTTCTGTTACTATTTTTTTTAACTTTGCTTGGTATCAATGTTTCACAGACAAATGACCTCTTAATATCATAAAGTCTTTCACAAAATTTTTCAGTTCCAAAATTTGTCCTAAAAGTAACAAAGGAACATTAATTACCCTCTGCATTTTCATTTTTGTCTAGAAAATATTCATGTAATTCTATTAGAATTTTTAGATTTAAGGGGTTGAATTTTGAAGAAACACAGCAATTCAATGATACAAGGATATTCTTCTCCATTCATATAGAGATTTTGATTTCAAAAATATATCCCTAAGAAGGTACAAGATTGGTCTAAATCAAATCAAATTGTTTATTCACCAAATTACTGCTCAAGGATTATATGGTACGCAAATTTCTTTTATTCACACAGATAACACAAAGCAAAAGTATATAATCAAACGGAAACAAATTTGTTGCAGATGCAATACGGTCGCAAAATTATTTGCTCCTTGACCTCAGATTCAAGAGGCGTTCACTCCTGAAAGTTGAGATTATCAGACAGTCGCAATTGTTGAATACAGTACAAAATAAGATAACCAATTTTTATTCACCAATTATGGGCCAATTACAGGCTGACAGACCCTGTCAAGTCTCACGCTTTCGGCGTGAGAGTCACGCTTTCCAACACCAAATCACGCTCTCACGCTCACCCCTTTCAATGTCACACTTTTTTCATTTTTCGAGAAAAACAGATTTTAAATCGAAAAATGACCTTTTCATAATAAGAAAACAAGAAATAAGAGGCAGTTCTGTACATTCTTTCATACTACTGGTTCATTTTCTACTAAAAACCTGAAGAAAAACAAACTTCTTCTTTTTTTGATGGAAAATTTGGTTTCAAATTCCTTGCTATGACCATTTAAAATGCTCCCAGAATACACCACTTTGCGTGCCTGAAAAAAAAATCTTGTGGATATTCCCCAACACACCCTTCGTCTCACTCTTGGAAGCCAAACACCCTTGACAGCTCTGCAGGCAGAGAATCATACAAAATAACAAGGATTGAGGTGATTACAAAAAGAAAACAATCAAAACATATAATATAATATAAATCATGTTACGGCAGGTACAGAGCCAACCTATAATTGAAAATGCATATATATATATAGAATAAATGTAAAAGATTTTCCACATAAGTGTGGAATTATATATATATTGTAACAATATATTAGTAACTAATTATTAAATTTGATGGGCTAAACCTTCTCACGTTAAGACAATTGTTAATAAATGAACCAAACTGTTTCAAACCAGTGGCTCCCAGGAGCCTTATCGATCACCTGGCTTTCATTTGTCACAATCAAGCTAACATTGTAAGTTATACAGTTGAGCTTCACTGTATTTAAAGTCGGATTATGTTTAACTATATGTCTTTGTTGGGCTTTTTTGACAAAAATGTTCTTACTTAGTTTTGAAGTCGAGACATCATTTTGTAAATTGCGGTCAACGACAATTTTTAACACCATATTTTTAAGTAACGACATCAATATCTATTAGAAACCAAATTTCATTGAAATCAGACAATAATGAATTGTTTCGCTTTTTTGGCAGAATTTTGAAAATTGCAGTCAACAAACAATTTTCAACACCGGTTTTTAAGTAGCGACATCAATATCTATATGGTAACCAGATTTCATTCCAATCGGACAATGTTGAATTTTCCCGCCTTTTTGGTAGCCATTTTGAAAATGGAGGTCAACAAACAATTTTCAACATCAGTTTTGAAGTTGTGAGATTAATACCTATTTGGAAACCAAATTTCATTGAAATCGGACAATGTTGAATTTTCCCGCCTTTCTGTTACGGCCATTTTAAAATTTGCGGTCACCGAACAATTTTCAACACCGATTTTGAAGTCGCAACATCAATATCTATTTGGAAACCAAATTTCATTGAAATCAGACAAAGTTAAATTTTCCCGCCTTTTTTGGCAGCCATTTTGAAAATGGCGGTCAACGAAATATTTGAATTCAACACCAGTTTAAAAATCACAACAGCATGGCAAACATTTCATCATTTAACACTTAAACTCCGTCTCTATAGTTTTGGAACAAAAAAACGAAAAATACGAAAATTTAAAAATTTGGTGAAAAGGGGCAATAACTCCTACATGGGTTTTTTTATTTTCTTCAAAATATCAGGGTGAGTAAATCTTGATATGCTGAACATTTTTCCAATTTACACTCGACTTCTATCGGTTTTTTACGAAAGGATATGGAGTAAATGAACATAAGACATTACACATATGTTAACTCTAATTGCAATAATTTTTAATGAGCTGTATAGCCGTTTCGGAAATTAATTCTTCATCAGCAGCACTAGAAATCCATAATTTTTTTTTAAAAAATGTTTAAAATGCATAAAATCAAACGAAATCCGAATAATCAGTCATATCAAACATAGCAAAGGACAAAACTACGATGGAGGAGGGAGTTAATCCTTAAGTTTTAGAATTTACATAAATTTAGATAATTATAAGTAATTGAACGAAGTGTACATATGAGATATTATCTCATGTACAAGTATTCCATATCTAACAAAAATTAAGAGCATACAGGTCTACCACGGGGAATTGTTTTACCAACTCCACACTGCAATAAAAGACAAACTCCTGTATTAAATATTTTACGAAAGGATATGGAGTAAATGAACATGAGAAAATAACACATATGATAACCCCAACTGCAATAATTTTAATGAGCTGTATGGCCATTTCGGAAATTAATTTTTCATCAGCAGCACTAGAATCCAAACAAAGGATATCCATAATTTAATAAAAAATGTTTAACATGGATAAAACCAAACGAAATCCGAATACACTTTTTGAAAAAATGCCAAAATTTTGAAAATGTTACGAAAAAGGGACTAAGACTCTAAGATGGGTCATCCGAATATCTTCAAAATTGCATGGTAGGTAGATCTCATCATGCTGATCATTTTTAGGCCGGGTGAACTGAAAAGATAAATTTTCATTTCTAAATAACCAAATGAATTAACAAGATCAATTCATATTCCGAAAATTTTTGCAGATTCCTTACAAAATTTATCTCAAAAGTCCCCTCATAAAACTGCCTATCAGGTTTGCACTCAATCTTTAAAGAGATGGCCAACTGTTGAATACATTGATAATGTAACAATAGACCAAATTAGATATGCCGTTCCAATGTCAGAAATTACTCATGTGTCATCGATGGTATTATTATAAAAGATGAGCAATAATAGCTTTTTAGATTCTGTTGTTCGTATGTCTTACTGTTTCCGAGCTATTTTGAAGGGAGTCGCATTCCATTCAACTTTGTCAACGCTTTGTTAACCTGTTAAATCTACTTTGGTTATAACAAGCTATATTTATATATGCTTCTGGAAGTTTTCATTAATTTCATTAAATTTGATGTGAATATTTTATATGTTTTTTGGGTTTTTTTGTTCGTTATTACAAAACAGATTAATTTGTATATAGTTTTACATTGCTGCTATTACTTTTTTATGTTGTATATTGTAGGGAGAGGGCTTCTAATAATGTTGTAAAAACGTGTTCCGTTTATAACATTAACATTGTTAACGAATTACAGGGAAAAAATGAAAAGAAAGAGGCATGCGTTGTACCTCCATCAACTCTTGTATCCCATTTCAAAAAATTGTCCACACAAAAAATCGAATTTCGAAACAGATATGCAGAACTAAGTGAAGAACTTAAAAAACTAGAAAACATAAAGTATTTTAATGACCTGGATAGGACAATTTCTTTACAAGAGATTTCAAAAGCTATATCACAGTTAAAGAGCAACAAGTCCCCAGGTCTTGATAATATTAGCAATAATATGCTTAAAAACAGCCAATTGTATTTGTTGGAAAGCCTACAAAAGATGTTCAACACATGTTTATCATCAAGTATATATCCTACATCTTGGGCAGATGCATTTATTACAGCAGTCTTTAAAAATAATGACCCATATGACCCAAACAATTACAGGGGAATATCCATTACTAGTGCAATAGGAAAACTTTTTAATAGAATATTAAGTACCAGATTAGACAAATTTCTGCAGGATCATAAAATTATACACGATTCTCAGATTGGCTTTACAAAGAAAGCAAGAACTACTGATCACATATTTATACTAAACTGTCTTATAAACAAGCATTGTAGTTCAATGGGTTGAAGACTATATACATGCTTTGTTGATTTCTAAAAAGCCTTTGATACTGTCATACATGTAGGTATTAGAATAAAATTGTTAAACATTGGGGTAGGATCTTTTTTTTTTATAAAATAATTAAAAATATGTATGAGATCAGTAGATCCTGCGTAAGACTTAAAAATCAAGTAAGTGAGTTTTTCCAATTGGATGTTGGTGTAAGGCAAGGTGATAACTTAAGTCTCGATTTATTCAAACTTTTTATGAATAACTTGCCAAACTATCTAAGCAGCACTTCGGATCCAGTTATTTTGAACACTACACAAGTACATTGTTTAATGTATGCTGATGACATTGTTTTGTTGTCCACTTCACCGAAGGGCCTACAAGAAAAACTTGATACACTTGACACATACTGTCGTGATTGGTGTTTAACTGTTAACACCAATAAATCCAAGATTATTGTCTTCAACAAAGCAGGAAGGCTAATTAGAGAAAATTTTTCTTTAAAAAATCAAGGTTTAGAATGTGTTGCAAAATACAAATACCTTGGCCTGCATTTCACATCTTCAGGATCATTTAGTTTCACTGAAAATGAATTGTATAAAAAGGCACTGAAGGCTTATTTTAAACTTTGTAAAGATTTTATATCTGCACATCCTAGTGTTAAAACAAGCATGCATGTTTTTGACCACACCATAAAACCAATTCTGCTATAAGGTAGTGACATTTGGGAAATGTTCAATATATTTTCTACAAAATGCAAAAGAGAAAATGCATCCTTGGACAAAATTTACTCTGGCCTTCCTTGCGAAAAATTGCATATTAAATTATGCAATTTTATACTTGGGGTTCACAAGAATACCACAAATGTTGCAGTGCTATCGGAACTAGGTCGATTTCCATTCCATTTTAATATAATTAAGGGAATGTTTTTGTTTTGGTACAGATTAGAGAATCTGAATGACCAATTCCCTTTACTGAAAGCAGCATACATGCAATCCAGGACACTGCATCATTCCAAACAAATATCATGGTATGGTTCCTTGGACTACCTTCGTAGACTACTGGAAACTGAAGGAGCAAGTAAAATATCCTGTGGTCAGTCTGTCGGTACATTAAAAAAAAACATAAAATCTTGTTTGTCTTCGCTTTTTATTAAAGAATGGCAAACTCAGCTTAAAAAATTTCTGACAGTAAGCTATATATTTATTGTATGTATAAAACTAACTTTGCTTTTGAAAATTATTTAAGTATTGTAAAGAGTTTTGAATTGAGGAGGAAATTTACAAGACTGCGTACTTCCTCACACAGGTTACAAATAGAGTTAGGTCGATACCAGGGTACTCCCCGACAAGAAAGGCTTTGTACTAAATGCAATTCAAATAGTATAGAAGATGAAATTCATTTTCTACTAAATTGTCCGAAATTCGAAGAAGACCGTAATATCATGCTCTCTGGGATTTCGGAAAAGAATAGCAATTTTAAGAATCTTAATAATAAAGACAAAACCATATGGATATTCAGCATAGAAGATTCAGAATTGCTTAAACTAGTATGTAATTTATCCTTGTGCATCTTCCATAATATTCACTTATTGTCCATTTTGTTCAAATAACTTTATATGTTCCTTAGTAGATTGTGTCAACATTAGTAGGCATCGTCCCCTGGTGTCAACTGTACAGTGGCCACCTGTAATGCTGTCTGCTGTGCTCTTGACACGGGTAACACATCTGCAATCTTATCTGGTCCTCTTAGGCATCGTCCCCTGGTGCCCCTTGCATTCAGACTATCCTAGTATGTCGGTCTGATTGCTCTGGGCATAGGCAGGACTAGTGGAACAATGGAACATTTCAAAGTTTTAATTCAATAATATTAAATAACATAAAATAATATACTTGATTTTATATGTTGCAAAAATTTTGTATTTTCTTTATCACCTAATGGCATCGACCCCTGGTGTCTTCTGCACAGAGGCTACCAAATCATGCTACCTGCTGTGCGGTTGACACGGGATAGGTATGACTTTATTTATTCTTATTCTCCTTTAAGTACATTTATACTATTGAATTTACAGAATTGCCATTGCAACTTGTTGAATGATAGATATTTGATCACACTCGCTTCAACAAATTACAATATTCATAGTTTTATTACAATTTAGTTTGTTGTGTCTAATCATATATGTTTGCACTGTTATATGCCTCCACGGGCCAGTGATTTGTTAATAAATATTACTTACTTACTTACTTACTATACGGACTCGAATCATCGCTGTTGTGACATCTATGGCAACACCCCCAGCAGTTCGTCCAGAGCGTTACACAACTCGAACACCTGGACTATAATAAGAAAGCTTTCGGTAATCGGGTGATACCTCCTCGTTTTTTAACCTAGTGTTGTAACAAAGAACTCTCAGTGCAGATCAGCTTCGATGTGGTATCGTATATACCAGAGATGATTCAATGTCTTTCGACAAGTCATGCCGTCACACAAAGTTATAATTTCTATATAGTCGTCTGAAGTATGTGGCAGCTCTTCGTACTATACATGTCTGATGGATATTATCGTGAGAATTTATAACAGGCTTAATAAATTATTTATAATGACGTCTGAAGATCAGCCAATCTGCATCTGCAAAGTCGGGAATATGACGGCTTGCCAAAAATGTTCTGTGTCGGATTGTGTTCCCTCAGTCGAATGCTATACGGATTTTCCTTGCTGGTCTCTTCCTTTGATCGATTCGGACTTTTGTTTACACTTTTATTTCTTGATAGTTCCTTCTTCCGAACTCGAACAATCGCTGATGTGATATCTATGATAACACCACCTGCACTTCTCCCTTCGACCTAAACCACTCGGTCAACTAGACTATTTAAAAAGGCTTTCGGTAACTACTGGATAATACTTCCTCTAGGTTTAATGTAGGATTGTAACGAAGTATATCATGTATTGGAGCTCAGTGCAGAGGAATTATCGTACATAGCAAAGAGGATTCAATGTCTGAAGTTGTGCCGTCACGCAAACTTATGATTTTTATGAAGTCGTCTAAAGTATGTGAAAATCATCTATATGCAAATCAAATAAAATCAAAAATTAATATAGAAAAATCTGCCGCAACTGCACTCCGAAATTTTCCCTTAGATGCAACAGGCGTCCACAATTACGGAGTGATGCAATTGAGACCAATTCGTACTATGACGTTGTTATACCAAATCTATTTAGAAGTATTTTAATTGAAGTTTCATATGTAAGAAGGCTTGATATCATAGTCAACGGAAATTATGTCCTTAGCTAGCTGTCAGTAACTGCGAGCATTTGTCCGGACACTACCTGTGTGTATTGTCTTCATGTTTTATGTACTTCATTGTAAAGGTACTCGTCTTGATAAGTTGGACTTTTTTCTAGTTTGATTTTTACTGCGAGTCTTTTTGTGTATTTATTTTTAGCCATTCACCACACAAAGGGGGAGGGTTTGGATAAAAAAAACGAGTTTAACCCCACCGCAATTTTTGCGCCTGTCCCAAGTCAGGAATATGTTGGTGATTGACTTGTCCGTGTCTTCTTATAAAATTTTAGTTTCTTGATATTTGGGTTATTGGATGTGGTTTGTTTCCATTGATCTATCCACTTTTTTACCCTTTTGGGGCCATTTAGGGCTTGCTATATGGTGTGAGGTTCCTCACTGTGTTGAAGACCGTACGGTGACCCCTAGATGCTTTGTTTTGGGTCGTTTTAACCTGGATATGGGATGTTGTCTCCTTGACATTTACCCCAATTCCTTTCTTTTTCATATGTGTCTGTCGCAATCAGGCCAAAATTGAGATTATTTGACAGACAATAACATACACGCAAAAATTATACTAATCAAATCAAATCAAATACTTTATTGGCATGAATCCAAATTACAAGGATTATAACCAGGTACAAATGACATGACAACACAAAGGAACAAAAATAAACACATAAACATAAAACAATCATAAGAACACATACTAGTATATTCTACAACATTATCCTAAACTGCAGAGGAGATGTTCAATATAAACAATAACTATATCAATAATAATTCTATATGTACAATATAATAAAAAAAATATATACTGCTTAACTATATCCATCAAATATTATAGCCCTTCAGCTCCATGTTCAATTTATACATGTTATAAACACCAGTTATACATATTTTACACAAATCTAGATCGGATACTGTAAAAATAAAATTAAATTTTTCATATGGATCCATACTGGCAAAAGCAGGAATGACATCAGTTAATTTTTTAAATAGTTCTTCCCTTGATTTTGATAAAGATGGACATTTAATGGTAAAATGAAACTCATCTTCTACCCCATCTTTACATAAGGGGCAAATTCGTTGAATCAGGGGTAGATTATACTTGTCACTGTTCAAACGCGTTCAAAGGGGAACTACTGAAAAATTCTTGTTGTAGTTTATATATTATATTTGTCGGTATCTTGCCATAATTAAAAAAAAACAAACAAGTTATAAATAACAATACAGGAATTATCAGTTGAGAGAGGAAAATAGTCAAAGTGTAATGGGTCGATGAAAATGTATGAACAATTATTTCACATCACTTTTGTTACAATCAATTACTTTCACACTCAGCTTTCATATGGGTAACGTGACGTCAGCTGAAAAAAATTCAACCGTCACCCGAGAAAGATAAGAAAAAAATGAGTTTTAAATATTAATCAGTTTCAGAAAGTCAGAAATTAGTAACCCAACATTTCATGTCTTTGTTTTTCAATTTCATTTTTATCTTTATTTAATTATTTTTGCAAATTGCCGGCAATTAAAAAGGGACAACATTAACCAAAAGCGTTTGAATGGTAAATTTGTTCAATGAAATAAAAGTAATAAAAACTTGTGTATCGAGCTGTATCAGATTTAAAGACTGCCTAAGGACCTTGATACGGACCTTTACCTTGTTACAGTCTTTGCCTTCAGCTCGGGCTGTAACAAAGTACACGGTCCCCATTGCGGTCCTTAGGCAGTCTGTAAATCCGGATGCAGCCCTCTACACATTTTACTATTACATAAATATTGACCGACTATGTAAAGCACTATTAGCAACAAAAAAATGAACAAATGAAAAAAAAAACATTACCGATTGCCATTTGCTCCGGAAGGGCAAGTGTGGTATGCTACACTGCATACCTATCTATCGGTAAGCGTAAACTTCAGTACTGAGTCATATGATTAAGTCTATTTGGAAAATGTCTGTTCTTATTTAAGAAACGATCGGTCTAGTTATTTTAACGGTCATTTTTTGAGAAATCAGTTTCGTCTCGTTGACGTCATCTCAGCATCGCTGAAGTATAAAACTTGTAGACAGCACAGTAGAAAATCAGGTAATCTATATAATGAAGACATAAGTATAATATCATAACAAAACTTGAATATAAAGAACGCGTTAAGATTCACGTCTTCCCGGATTTGACATTACCGGTTTTGACTTTCTCCTAGATTGACTCACTAACAGTGTGACGGGTGGTGTTATCAGAGAAGGACATGCTTACCCTTCCGGAGCACCTGATGTTACTCAAGTGTTATGGATGTTTTGAATGTTGTGTTTTTATTTGTGCGTTGTGTAGCTGTCTGATGTCATTGATTTTCTGTGGTCTCGTTTTAGCCATATCTCTGGTCTTCTGTGGTCTCGTTTTAGCCGGTGTCTTCTGGCTATTCCAACATTTTAAAAATATATATTCTGGTTATTCCAACATGTAGAGAACAATGGGTGTTGCTTTAGCAGGTTTTGTTGTTCTAGTAATTATTGCCTCATTAATTTTACAGGTAAATTTTGGATTCAATATGCAATTTAAACATAGTGTTCTAAAGAAATGTTGTGTTTTTGCCAAATATATAACTTTTTTCATGGCAATACATAAATAAATAGATAGATAAGAGACTGACCTAAAATGTTTAAATATTGAAAAAAAGATAGAGACTGAAAATTAAATTTAGTAAATTTGTAAACAAATGAAAAGTTTAATTCAAAATTTAAAAATTTATTACTTTTTTAAATATTTTAAAAATAAATTTAAAACAAATTCTGAAAATACTTATATACATTAATTTAGAAGCAATAAATAAGATTGATTCAGCTAAATTATATGGCTCCGAGGTTTGGGGATTTGAAAATTCAGATGTAATTGAAAGAGTTCATCTGCAATTTAGTAACGTATTTTAGGTCTAAGGTAAAGAACACCGAATTTTATGGTTTACGTCGAATTGGGCATATTTCAACTTAGCATTGATATTCAGTTACGAATGTTGTCTTTTTTTTGATAGAATTATGTGAAACCAGAATAACCTTAGCAGTATATTTTTTAAGTTAATGTTTCATCTACAGATCAATGATATTTGTAGTTTTAAATTGATCACGTCGTATGTCAAATCTAATTTCAATAATTGTGGACTCAGTTATATATTTCTGAATCAACAATTTATTGAATTTACTTTATATAAACCACTGGTTAAGCAAGCGTTGCAAGACCAGTTTATTCAAAAGTGGTTTAGCGACATTGACAACTCTTCACGAGGAAAATTCTACGGCTTATTTAAGGTAGATAGACACTGTTGCGCTGCGCAGTGTAATCGCGCATTAGAAAAATACAAGTCAAATACGGGTTTGGTTTGATTTCCTTGCCGGAACAGTCCTTTGACAGGTTTTCCTTTGTGACGTCATAATTGATTGACTAATATGAAACGTCATATTTAGACCATTTTGCCGCGAATTAACTCCCTTTTCCCATAAATAATGTTTATTACGGAAACTTTGTAAAATATCTCCGTTAAAAGCATGGTGACATATACATTTTTTCGTCGCAACCAAGAGATCATATCATAAACTATCTATTTACAAAAACATATAAAATTCTCATGGAAAACAGGTTCATTTTTATTAAGCTGAAAATTGCCTTTTCATATTTTTCCCGTGCATTCTATGTAAAAACAGACGACAAAATGACTAAAAGTGAGCAAGCTTTTACATCAGTTCTAGAAAAATCAAGCATGGTGACCCATACTTTTTATTACATATTTCAAGTTAGTATGATTAGTTCTTTAGTTGAGCCGACTTTTAACAAAATCTCATGGAGATGAACATTAGTGTCTTTCTACCTTAAGCCAATTATAATAATAAAAAATCAATTCGAAGAAAACTTAACAATTAACAATTCTTATCCTTAACACTTTCCCTACCGGTGAGGACTTATCTCGTCATGCTAATTGTGCATGTATTTATGTCCACCACAGCTCGCCATAAATCTGGATTCTAAATCTTGCGTTCTTTCCATATATAGGCAGTTAATTTTAATGCATCATTTGAGGTTATTATAGCCGTTTCTTATCTTCTCAACCACCAAAAAACAGAAATTTGCCTGAAATTTAAGGGGGTCAGTAACATTGAAGATTATTTCAAATTGGAGATAGAGGTTGGAATTTCAATATTTTTGCTGGATAATACAGAAAAAGTGATCCAGATGCATATACACACTTATACTGAAGGAGGTTTTGCAACCAGGAAGAAATTAAGGCTCAGCAAATTGGAAAATATAGAAATCAAGGAATTTTTCACTACTGGTTTTCCATATATTTCTCTATAAATTGTATTTGTCGACCAATGACAGTCATTGGTTCAGGCAAAGGACAGGTGAAATAGTTCTAGCTAATAATGCATTATGAAATACATATTTGACGTTACTTCTGGCTATCTAGGTTGTCTTTTGTTCCATAAAAACATGAAAAAACGCCGATTTTCGGTACGGGTGGGCGTGATTAAGTTGAAGAGCTGTATGATTTTAAAATGGACAGAAAAAAATAATTTTGTTAGTATTGCTGAAAAATGTAATAATTATGCCCCCGCCGTTAGGCGACAGGGGCATTAAGTTTTACCCTTGTCCGTACGTACGTCCGAAATTTTCGTCAGATTTCTCAGCTTGTGTGTGCAGGATTGATTCGATATTTGGTCTGAAGCTTTGGTATGATGAGTTGTACCATGTCTCCCCTTTTCAAGTCCGTCGCTCATCTACTTCCTGTTTGCCGCTATATCTGTACGGCGGGGGCATCCGTGTCCCATGGACTCATTTTCTTTTATTTTTATAATAATAATATATGTGTGTGTATATGACACATTGTGAAATGTTCATATATGACCATGATGACATATTGCAAAAGGAATGTTTTTTATTACATTGTAGTTATTAAATTTTTAGATAAAAATGGAAATCAGTATGTTTGATCTCCTGGCCAGAATTTTTATATGAGCTACTTTCATGTTTCACCATCCCTTTGTGTCCCTTTTTAAGTTTTTCAAGATCTTATCATTTATTTTATTCAATTAAAGTACAGCCAGAGACTTACCATGATAAATCACTGTGATAGACATATCACTCTTAATTTTCAAATGATTATATCTTTTTTCCTGATTGATCTATCCACCTAATTTCTTTTGCATGTCAAGTGGTAGACTGCATCACTTTAAATGCAAAAGAAATCATGTATAAAGATCAAACAAGAAATAAAATATACACATTTCACTCAGCAGAGTGATATGTCTATCACGGTGATTTATAACGGTAAGTCTCTGGCTGTACTGTAAATCCAAATTTTGTGTGCATAAATACATGCTTATTAAGTTTCAAATTAATATCTGTTTATATATGACAAGAGATCTTTCACTTGAAACGCATAAGATTGCTGTTTCCTCTACCTGATTTGACTTAACTACCAGATTTGACATGTTCAACACTGCAGGCGTCTTATAAGAAGTAGGAAATGCTTACTCTAGCAGTGCACCTGATCTTGCTCATGGTTTTTGATTAGGGCCCTGCCACATAGTGGCAGACGCCCTATAGTATTGGCTCTGTCCGTGCATGCGTCCGTCCGTTACAAAGTCTTGGCCAGGCTATAACTTTTTTGTCTTTTGAGATAGCTCTTTATAGTAACCATCTCTTATCCGCTACTCCTCCCGAACCGCTGAATGGATTTTCATGAAACTTTAACACACTCTTTGTGACATAATGTAGATGTGCACCTCCTATTTCAGAATTTAATTTAATTGACTTTTGGGGTTTCCCATTGCAAAACATGGACTTTGCCATTACATACATGTAACAAGGGGGTACCCATCTCTTATCTGCTACTCCTCTTGAACCGCTGAATAGATTTTCATGAAACTTTAACACAGTCTTTGTGACATAATTTAGATGTGCACCTACTATTTCAGAATTTTATTTAATTGATTTTTTGGGTTTCCCCATAGCAAAACATGGACTTAGCTATTACATTACAAGGGGGAACCCATCTTTTATCCGCTACTCCTCCTGAACCATTGAATAGATTTTCATGAAACTTTAACACAGTCTTTGTGACATAATGCAGATGTGCACCTCTTATTTCAGAATTTGATTTGATTGATTTTTGGGGTTTCCCATAGCAAAACATGGACTTTGCCAGTACTTTGCAAGTAGGTACCCATCTCTTATCCGCTACTCCTCTTTAACCACTAAATAGATTTTCACAAACTTTAACACAGTCTTTGTGACATAATGTAGATTTGCATCTTCTATTTCAGTTTTTGATTTGATTGATTATCCAATGGGGGAGCGGGGGATATATATCAGTGAGCTTTGCTCACAGTTTTTCTAGTTGATATTTGTATGTAGAAAGATCAATTCAAGATGATGTGTCATGAACATTGATTGGTGATCTTAGACCTTAAGCTTTGTAGCAAGTCATGTCCGGGTATATCTTTTTTATACGACACAAAAAATTTTGCGGTCGTATAATGGTATGGCACTGTCGTCGGCGGCGGCGGCGTCATTGTCTGTAGACACTTTTGTTCTTGGCCAATAACTTAAGATCAAATTGATCAATCCTTATGAAATTTTAACACAATGTTCCTTGGCACAAAAGGAAGGTGTGGATAGGTTTTGGTCATTGTGGCCCTCCCGTTTTTTAAATAGGGGTCAAAAGGGGCAAAATTGGGTGTTTTCACATATTTAGCTGTAGAATTTTTATTATTAATCGGATATTGATGGGGTTTCTTTCAGTGTACTCCTGAGGAAATTTCCAATCAGTAGTATGTCAACGGATTTTACGTCACATGTACTGTTCATGAGATAAATGGGGAATCCCAAAAATTTCATTTTTAGCTCACCTGGCCAAACGCCATGTGAGCTTTTGCCATCACTCAGCGTCCGTCGTCTGTCCATCCGTCCATCCGTCCGTTAACTTTTATTCAAAGATCTTCTCCTCTGAAACTACTGGGCCAATACTAACCAAACTTATCCTGAATCATCACCAGGGTATGCTCTTTCAAGTTTGTGATTTTTATGTCCGTAGACCAAACAACATGGCTGCTGTTACTAAAAATAGAACATAGGGGTAAATTGCTGTTTTTAGCAAATTACTCAAAAACCATTTCAGATATCAAAATTCTGACAGAAGGTAAAAATGATCAGCATGATGAGATCTACCTTCCCTGCAATTTTGGAGAATATCCGTTTACCCGTCTTGGAGTTATTGCCCATTTTCCGTAAAGTTTTCAGTTTTTCGTTACTTCTGGTCTTATATATTGAAATTGATAGAAGATAGAAGTGAAGTTTGTTTAACAAAAATGGTCAGCATAGTAAGATCTACATGTCCTGCAATTTTGAAAAAAATCTGACAACCCACATAGGAGTTATTTACCGCTTTTTCTTTTATAAGCTCACCTGGCTAATGCCAGGGTGAGCTTTTGCCATCACTTTGTGTCCGTCGTCCGTCCGTCGTAAACTTTTCATTCAAAGATCTTCTCCTCTGAAACTACTGGGCCAATTGGGTCCTTGGGTGGTCCCTTACAGAAATGGTGTTTTTTAGGTCTGCGCGATTTCCAAGATGGCCGTCAGCTGGAAACATAATTTTAACATTGGACCCTATGGGAAAACACTTTCAAAGATCTTCTTCTCTGAAACTACTGAGCCAATTGCAACCAAACTTGGCCACAATAGTCCTTGGGAGGTCCTTTACAAAAAAGGTGTTTTTTAGGTCTGCACAATTTCCAAGATGGCCGCCAGCGGGAAACATAGTTTTAACATTGGACCTATCAAAGATCTTCTCTGAAACTACTGAGCCAACTGGAACCAAACTTGGCCACAATAGTCCTTCGGTGGTCCCTTACAAAAAGGTGTTTTTTTGGTCCGAGCAATTTCCAAGATGGCCGCCAGCGGGGAAAATAGTTTTACATTGGACCCTACGGGAACACACTTTCAAAGATCTTCTTCTCTGAAACTACTGAGTCAGTTGGTACCAAACTTGGTCACAATAGTCTTTTGGTGGTCCTTTACAAATAAGGTGTTTTTCAGGATCTCGCTACATTCAACATGGCTGCCAGTGGGACATAGTTTTAACATTGGACCCTATGGGAAAACACATTCAAAGATCTTCTCCTCTGAAACCACTGGGCCAATTGGAACCAAACTTGGCCATAATTGTCCTTAGGTAGTCCTTTGCAAAAAATGTGTTTTTCAGGTCAGCTCGATATTCAAGATGGTCGCCAGCGGGAAACATAGTTTTAACATTGGACCCTATGGGAAAACACTTTCAAAGATCTTCTTCTCTGAAACTACTGAGCCAATTGGAACCAAACTTGGTCATAATAGTCCTTAGGTGGTCCCTTGCAAAAAAAGGCGTTTTTCAGGATTGCACTATATCCAACATGGTCGACAGTGGGGAACATAAATTTAACATTGGACCATATGGGAAAACGCATTCAAAGATCTTCTCCTCTGAATTTTATGAGCCAATTGGAACAAAACTTTGCCGCAATAGTCATTGAGTGGTCCCTTGCAAAAAGGTGTTTTTCAGGTCAGTGCGATATCCAACATGGCGACCAGCGGGGAACTTAGTTTTTACATTGGACCCTAAGGGAAAACACATTCAAAGATCTCCTCTGAAACTACTTAGCCAATGGAACCAAACTTGGTCAAAATAGTCTTTATGTGGGACCCTGAAAAGAAAACTGTTCTTTTTTTTAGGTTCACAATTTATCCAAGATTGCTACCAGCAGGGAACATTGTTTAACATTGGACCACATGGGAAACACTAACAGAGGTCTTCTCCCCTTTAACTAATTAGGGATATTGGATTATATATGGGCCCATTAGCATAAAATGTCTATGTTAATCAAGGGCCAGGTGAGCGATACAGGCTCTTGAGAGCCTCTTGTTATTATTTCTAGTCCTGTTTTGATGCAGTTTTTATACGACCGCAAAAAATTTGAGGTCGTATAATGGTATGGCGCTGTCTTCGTCCGGCGTCGTCATTGTCGTCCGCCGTCGTTGTCTGTAGACACTTTTGTTTTTGGTCAATAACTTAAGTTCCAGTTGACCAATCCTTATGAAATTTTACCACAATGTTCCTTGGCAGAAAAGGAAGGCTGGGGTGGGTTTTGGACCTTTTGGAACCTCCCGTTTTCAAAAAAGGGGCCAAAAAGGGCAAACTTTGGTGTTTTCACATATTTGGCTATAGAATATTTATTATTCATTGGATTTTGATGGGGTTTCTTGCTTTGTGTTCCAATTAAATTTCCTATCAGTAGTATGTCAACGATTTTATGTGGCATGTACCGTTCAGGAGATAAATGGGACCCAAAAGGGGCAATTTTCAAAAATTTTATTTTACTTATTTTAGTCCGATTTTGATGCAGTTTTTTTGCAATGGATTTTTTTTGAAAAATAAACATAGAGGTGCACCATCAGATTTTTAACAATTTGTTTCTTTTCCAAGCTATGAGGGACCAAATGGGGACAAAATTGCAAATTTGCAGATTACCTAAAATTTTTATTTTTCATCGGATTTCGATTGGGTTTTTTTCTTTGAATTTCTCCTGATATAAGCTAACAGCAGTATATCAACAGATTTTGCATAGCTCTTACCGTTTCCAAGCTACAAGGGGTCAAAGGGGCCAAAATTGCAATTTT
>MJUU01072702.1:83692-106594 GCA_002080025.1 Modiolus philippinarum
TTAATTACTGTATCAAGCTCTTTACTGTGTCCTCATTCATTTTGAATTACACTTGTTCAAATTTCAGTGTTCGACATGCTGCGGTCGTATCATGCTGCGCTCGGCGTAGCCCTTTATTTTCAGTTGATTCCTTGTGAAAAACCAACAAGCACCTAACTATTAGATTTTTTATAACTTTATTCCTTTTGGATCTATAAGGGTCCAAACGGGGCCAAAATTGCAAATGTGTAGGTTACATGTACCTAATTTTTTTTTATTTTCATCGGATTTCGATAGGAATTTTTTCTTTAGATTTCTCTTGTTGTAAGCTGTCTGAGTTACACTAGTAGATTTGGCATATCTTTTATTGTTTCTGAAATATAAGGGGTCAAAGGGGCCGAAATTGCAATTTTTGAAAATATGTAAAATCGTTATTTTAAATTGGATTTCGATGGGATTTTTTCTTTTGATTCATCTTGATGTAAGCTGTCAGAGGTAAGCAAAACTNGATCAGAAGGGCTAATTTTTATGTTCAGTAGTTTATGTCCAGCTAATTACTGTGTCAAACTCCTTATTGTGTCCATCTAGTTACTGTGTCAAGCACTTAACTGTTTCCGCATTCACTTTTAAATTACACTTGTTCAAATTTCTGGGGTCGACATGCTGCAGTCGTATCATGCTGCGCTCGGCGTAGCCCTTTATTGTCTTTTGAGATAGGCTTTTGATATTTTGCATGTAGATAGACCACTTCCAGACGATGTGTCATGATCAATGATTGGTGACTTTTGACCTTCGCCTTCAAGGTCGGATTATTGTTTTTCTAATGACAAGTTGTGTCCGACCTATAACTTTTTTATACCCCGCCACACGTAGTGGCGAGGTATTATGTGATACCCTCAGTCGTGTGTCCGTCTGTCTGTCTGGCTGTCTGTCTGTCCATCTTCTCATCCCCCAAAGGTTTCCAACTTATAAATTGTGAACAAAATAGCATATGATCTTCAAACTTGGTATGTAAGTTGTTTACCTCAAAACTCAGGTCAAGTTCGATTTTGGTTTCAGAGGTCAATGGGGTTCATGAGTTATGCCCCTTGAAACTTTGAAATTTTGCAAATTTTAGGGTTTCCGACTGATAAATTGTAAATGAAATAACACACCGTCTTCAAACTTGGTATGCAAGTTATTTACTATAAATCTCAGAAATAGTGTGATTTTTGGTTGAGAGGTCCAAGGGGTTCTATAGTTATGCCCTTTGAAACTTTGAAATTTTGCAAATTTTTGGGTTTCCGACTGATAACTTGTGAATGAAATATCATATTGTCTTCAGACTTGGTATGTAAGTTGTTTACCAAAAACACAAGACTAATATTTGGTTCAGTGGTACATACAGTTCTGGAGTTATGCCCTTTTTAGCCTTGAAATTTTGTGAAATGTGGCGGGGTATCAATAAATGCACCATTACTATTTTTGTCTTTTGAGATAGGCTTTTGATATTTTGTATGTAGATAGATCACTTCAAGACAATGTCTCATGAACAATGATTGGTGACCTTTGACCTTGACCTTTGTCTTCAAGGTCAGATTATTGCTTTGTGGTATTAAATTCTGTTTATAACTTGATGATATGATTGTGTCCATACTTTTGTCCACAGTTGTACTGTATCCACACCTGTATTGTGTCCACACACCCTTAGATTTGCACTTATATAAAAAGGGGTCCACAGAGATGGCTGCCATCTCTCCCATGTCCAGTTGAATCTTTTGTATGTGTTTCATGCCCTACCAGGAAAGTGGAAGGGGCATATAGATTTTCCCTTGTCCGTCTGTACGTGCGTACATACATCCTGTGGTTAAATTTTGCATTTAGGTCCATAGTATGGTACTCTCAAGTGATATCTTTATGATATTGCATCACAATATTCGCCTCGATGAGTACTACCCAATGCGCCAATAATTAGGTGTTCAGGACCTATATTTCATGATTGAGTGACTTTGGTTGAATTTTGCGTTAAGGTCCGTTTCTCATCAACTTTACATGACATCTTTATGATATTGCATTTTGCAATCACCTTATTGAGTACTACTCAAAACACCAACAATCTAGTGTCCATGACCTATATTTCACAATTTAGTGACTTTGGTTAAATTTTACGTTTAGTTCCATTTCTCATCAATAAGTAATGAAGGGATATGGAGTAAATGCGCATGAGACAAAGTCTCTACAAATACACGGTAAAACAAAGCAATGGAACAGTGCTTTAATTGTTGTTCTTCATCTTGAAGTTACCTGATGAGGCCTTCAACAATGAGCTTTGCTCATACCTCATAGTAAGTTCAAGACAACCCCTAGCACCGGTTTGAGTGGAATCAAGTATACAAATGTATATGATATCTTAATGATATTGCATCATAGCATCCACCTTAATGAGTATTACCAAAGTACCAAGAATTAGGTGTCCATGACCTACATTTCACACTTGAGTTTCCTTTGTTAAATATTGCGTTTAGATCCATTTCTCAAGAAATATACTTGATATTTATGATATGATGGCATCCACCTTTATGATTAAAAGCACTTAATACTCGGTTCACCAATTATATAAGTTTATATGAGGGACTTAGGTTGAAATTGTGTTAGATTTCATTTATTTACTGATAGGGAAAATTTCGGGGCATCCATGTCTTATAGACACATACTCTTGTTCTTATCTGTGCCTTACATATGCTATGTCTTTGTTTCTTTGTTTTTTTCCCATGTTGCCGTTGTCCTTAGATTATTAGGGCCCCACCACATAGTGGCAGACACTCTATAGCAATCACTCTTAAAGGCCATGTGAGCTTTTGCCATCACTTGACGTCCGTCGTCCGTCCATCCGTCCGTAAACTTTTTACATTTTAACTATCTCCTAAGAAACCACTGGACCAATTTGAACCAAACTTTACAGGAATGGTGTATGGAAGGTCCTTTATTTAGTTTACCAAATTTTTTCCGATCAGCCAAAAAACATGGCCGCCCAGCGCTGAACTTAGGTTTAACTTTGGACCCTATGGGAAAAGCGTATATTTGCTATATTCTCTGAACCTACTGAAGCAAATTGAACCAAACTTTATAGGAATGATATATGGAAGATCCTCCAAATAGATTGCCGAAAATTTTCTGATCTGCTAAAACGACATGACCGCCAGTGCAGAATATAGTTTAACCTAGGACCCTATGGGAAAAGCATTTATAATCTATCTTTTCTGAATCTACTAAAACAAATTGAACCAAACTTTACAGGAATGTTGTATGGAAGGTCCTCTATGTAGATTGCCGAAATTTTCGCCATCCGCTAAAAAACGTTGCCGCCGTCGCAGAACATAGTTTTTTAACATTGGACCCTATGGAAAAAGCATATATTTGCCATCTCCTCTGAAGCTACTTAAGCAAATTGAACCAAACTTTACAGGAATGATGTATGGAAGGTCCTTCACATAGATTGCCGAAAATTTTCGAATCCAATAAAAAATATGGCCGCCAGCACGAAACATAGTTTAACATATGACCCTATGGGAAAATCATGTTTTCATCTTCTCCTCTGATACCACTGAAGCAAATTCAACCAAATTTTACAGGAATGATGTTCTGAAGGTACTTTACAAAAATTGCTCATTTCATTTTGATTTGACAAAAAAAAATGGAATCCAGTGCAAAACAAAGTTTAACATTGGAGCCCGGTATGAGATAACCACCCTTTTCATCATCTTTTCTGAAACTAATCAAGCCAATTTAACTAAATGTATAGAGGGTACCTTGCAAAAAATGTTCATTTCAATAGGACCAGACAAAAAAACACGAGTGTTAATGGAGAACATAGCTAAACATTTGACCCCATTGGCAAAAAACATCTCTTTTGGTCATGCATGGCATAGAAGCATTTTGTCAGGTGAGCGATACATGCTCAGTCTCTGAGTCTCTAGTTTGTCTTGCTTTTGATTTGGTGGGCTTTTTATATTTTGCATGTAGGTAGAACACTTCAAGACGATGTGTCATGTACCTTGATTGATGACCTTGACCTCGAAATTTGTCATCAAGGCCAGATAATTGTTTTTTTTAAGGAAAAGTCGTGTCCAATGTCAGGGCTATAACTTTTTATACGACGTCAAAAAATTGAAGTCGTATAATGGTATGGCGCTGTTTGATGTTAGCATTTGCAACAATATCATGACCGGTTATATACAGAATAGAAATGGCCCAAGAACAGAGTCATTAAATGTTCAAGGACATCCATTCTGAATAAACATTATTTAAAGTATACGTGAATACTTTCAAAGATCTTTTGCTTTGAAACTACACAGGCAATCGGAACCAAAACTTTGCCATAATAATTTTTAGATGGTTCTCTGTTAATCAGATTTTTTCAAGCTGGCGCTTTATCCAAGATGGATGACAACAAAGAACATACCTTAAACATTGGACTCTTTGCTAAAACATTAATAAACCTCCTCCTCTGAAACTGCTAGGCCAACTGGAATCAAACTTGACCCTAATAGTCTTTATGTGGTCCCCTGCAAAAAGGTGTTTTCAGGTCGCGCTTCATTCCAGATGCCTTCCAGCAGAGAACAGTATGTCATTGGACTTTCGGGGAACACTTTCAAAGATCGTCTTTGCAACTAGAAAGCTAATTGGAACTAGGTTTGTCAAAATATCCTTAGATTGTCCTATGCAAAGAGATGGCTTCATGTTTGCATTTCATCCGAAATACAAACCAACAGGGAACATATTTTAAAGTTAAAATCTGTAAGAAATGCAAAGAAGGATTAAGTGAACCGTTGAATGAATTTAAGCAAAACGTGGCATGAATATTAGAGATAATTCAGTTCCCAAAGTTACAATTCTTCCAGCTTCTAATCGAACTCACGTTCTAGTTTTGGTCAAAAGATTTTGATTTGCATTTTCCTGTTTGACATTCTCGAATTCCAATCGTGCTAGTGCTTTAGTTGTACGGCTTTATTGATGATTTAATGCATTAACAAATGGTTTAATTTTTGCATGAGGCCAGGGGTAAGTAAAATAAAATGTATGTTTGCACATGTCTATTTACACGGTGTGTATCCTCAGCATGTGGATGCGAACGAAAAAATGCAAACTGTTGTTATTACTCCCCTTTGGGTCGTTGTCTCTTTGACACATTCCCCGTTTCCCTTCTTTTTTCTAAACTGTGTAAATTACTGTTTCTGTCTATGAATAGGAAGAAAAAGTCTTGTAATTTGACTGGAACCGAGGACGTTGTATAACATGGGACACTTTAGGAAATGAATTCAAAAATGCTCACCTGTAGCCGTTTGAACAATTAAAACCAAATTTACCCACAATAGTCCTTGGGTTTATCTCCTTCAAAGTTTGTGATTTTTATGGCTGTACCTACACATGTAACCAACGAATGCATCCTGCGGGGAACCGAACCTCTAACATAAGACCCAAAAATTGCATTCAAAGTTCTCTGCAACCGCTTGAACAGTTTTAGATTAAATCATAAGTCAATTATTTTTGTGTTCATACCTCATCCTAGAGGGCCGCCAATTGGAAGATAGTTTAACATAGGATCTTTTTATAATCGCCTGCAAGGATCTTCTCCTTTGAAACCACTTGAACAATTTTGGTTAGATTTGATCATCCTCTATAATCCTTCGGTGGTCTTCTTTAAAGTTCCTATATGTACATCATCCAAGATGGCCGCAACCCGGTAAGATATTGGAACATTGGACCAAATCTGATCATAATACTTGTAAGGTGATCTTCAAAAATTGCTATTCTTATGTTCGTGCCGATCAAGATGACTCCAAGTGGTTGTCATAATTGAAGATAATACCCTATTTGAAAACATGTAGAAGTTTTCTTGGAAATCACAACACCAGCTGCAACCAAACTTGGTCACAATATAACACATTGGCAGTCCTCTTTGAAATTGTGTTGACAATGTCCATACGAAATTCAGGGTGGCAGCCATTGGCAACATAATTTAACATTGGACATTACGATCTCATATATCATCTACAGGCCATCGTCCAAGTGAACGATACAGGCTCTTACAGACATCTGAAAAAGTGAGGGTATATAGTAGGTTTTCCACCCGTCCTTCCGTCCGTCCGTCAATGCGTTACACTTCACCTCACTTATCTGCTACTCATCATGAACCAATGAAAAGATTTTCATGAAACTTTACGCATCATTTGTGACATAAATTATGGAAGGAAATTTGTGCGCGATGACATATATTAGTCATATTTGCTCACAGTTTTTCTAGTTGCAAAATTAAGGGGCCTGACAAAAATTTGCGTCGGAATTGGTTCATGATATAATGACGTTAATCTTCCTTGTGTTTAAGTAAAACAGTTATATCTACTTATTTTGTATGAAACAATGTTGAGTGTGCATCCTGTTCTATATATACAAGTAGTTTTCTTGGTAGTCCAACATGTACGTCCCCATCTCCAGAGGCTAAGTGTGGGAACATGGAAAGACTTCATAGTTCTGTGATAAATCTATAATAAACAGTGATGATTCTGGCAATGCGATAAATCTCTGAAGAATCGGTAACTCTATTTGTGTTTTGGTCACCAATATCAACTTTTGAAATAGTTTCCTAGACTGAACCTAATAAAAAATTGTAGTTGTCCTGACAGATATTTCAAATGAAAACTGTTCATTAACTGGTCATATCTGCATTTTTGTATTGGTCTAAGATCTTAATACATGATGAACTTTTGATAGAGACCGACAAGAAATAGGCGTTGTCTCTACAGAAAGTACTATGGACCAGTCAGTGGTTAATGTGAGTATGAATTAAAAAGATTATTAAGATATTGTAATTTACTCCTTAAGAATCAAATGCTCTTGAATCAGTGAAGTTTTGAAGATTGACTCGAGTCTCATTTATAGACGAAATGCTAACAGGATTTTTATTTTTTAAGGTCGACCCATTTTAAAATAACAAAAGGCTCTCAAGAGCCTGATCCCTCACCTGGGCCATGGCTTACATACACAGTCCAAATAGCCTAAATAATAAAGGACCTTATCAGGATAATAGACCTTGATGGTATTTGCTTCAAAGTTGAACTATATTCATGATGGCAACCATTTTTTATATGGTCACCTTTTTTGAAGGAGGCCAACTGAGGAACAAACATAAAAATGACAACTTTTCAAGGGCACCACCCAAGGACAATTGTGACTAAGTTTGGTTTTCAGTTGGTCTAGTAGTCTCAGAAGAGAAGATCTTTTATTCGTGTTATTGTGTTTTCCCTTAAGATCAAATGTTTAACTAAAGTTCCCACTTTTACCATCTAGAATGCGGTGCAGACTTGATGCACAACTTTTTTTAGGGACCACCCTTGAAATATTGTGAACAAGTTTGAATCAAACTTGCTTTGTTGTTTCAGAAGAGAAAATTTTTGAATGCTTTCCCATAGGGTCCAATGTTCAACTATTCTCCCCACTTTGAGCCATTTTGGATGCGATGCAGACTTGCCAGAACGTTTTTCAAAGGAGGAGGGGGCAACTAAGGACTGCTGTGACCATTTGGCCTAACATTTTCAAATGAGAGGATCTTTGACTTAGTTCCCTGTTGCCGGCCATCTTGGATGAAGTGCTAACTTTCCTGACATATTTTTAAAGCGGACCACCCAAGTACTATTGTGACCAAGTTTGGATCCAATTGGACTTGTTGTTTTAGAGGAAAAATCTTTAAATGCTTTCTTATAGGGGCCAATGTTAAACTATGTTCACCGCTGGGGCCATCTTGGATGGTATGCAGACTTGCAAGACGCATTTTTGGAGTGGGCCAATTTAGGACTATTGAGTCTAAGTTTTGTTCAAATTTGCCAAGTAATTGCAGAGGAAAAAATCTTTGAATCCGATAGGGTACAATATTAAATTAAGTTACTCGCTGGCGGCTATCTTGGATTAAGTGCGGACTTGTCCGGACATATTGTTCGAAGGACACCAAACAATGACTATTATGACCAAGTTTGGATAACATTGGCATTATTGTTTCAGAGGAGAAGATCTTTGGAGGCTTTCCCATAGGGTTCAATGTTAAACTATGTTCCTTGCTGGCGGCCATCTTGGATGTGATGCCGACTTGACGGAAACATTTTTCAAAGGGGCCAATAAAAGACTATTGTGACCAAGGTTTTTGCCAATTGACATAATAGTTTTTTTCAGAATGAGATCTTTGAAATATTTTCCCATAGTGTCAAATAGTTAACTAAGTTCCCCGCTGGCGGCCATCTAGGAAGAGGTCGGAAAACTTGACCATGATCAATAAAGTGTAGACATGCTGAACATTTTTGCAATTTAAACTTGAGCTCCATCTCAAAGTGTTTTTAAAATATGTGACAAAAAGTACAGAATCACGACAAATTGGACCAACAAAGGGCCATAACTCCAATATGGATTTTCTTTAAAATTTCCTTGTGTTAAGATCTAGACATGCTGAACATTTTTTTATTCAATTTGAACTTTAGCTCTATCTGTTATAGTTTTAAATAAAAACAAATTTAAAAAAACATCAAAATTTGGACAATTTTACGAAAAAAGGGCAATAATTCCAAGATGGGTAATCAGATTTTCTTCAAAATTACAGGGTAGGTAAATCTTGTCATGCTGAACATTCTTGACTCATCAGATTTTTTATATATGTAATGCTTATTTTTTTGTAAAGTTATTTGCCAAAAATTGCAATTCACCACTATGTTCTGTTTTTAGAACGGGGTCATGTTGTTTGACCTCGTACATAGAAAATAATAAAAATTGAAACTAGATACCTAGTGATGAATCACTTGAAGTTTGGCTCCATTTGAAAGTGGTTTCAGAGGAATACATTTTTGAAAGTGAGCTAACGACGGACGCACAGGCGGACGGACGACGGACGCAAAGTGATGGCAAAAGCTCACCATGGCTTAGCATGGTGAGCTAAAAATGGTCAATTTCATATCGAAGTAAAATTTTCGTCAGCCTATGATTCGGCAACAATAACTTACTGATAGAATGCACAAACCGGCTATATAGGTCTTACAATGTTAATATTTGAGTAATTCTTAAATGTAACATTGATTGATGCCAAACATTTGTTAAATAAGATTTTTGAGAGTTCTAATGACAGTGGGCATTATTCTCATTAGTATGTTACAGTCTATTTACTGTGAGTTAATCTGTCCACTCACTTAATCTTGTATTACTTCACTTTCAAAAGTCAACATCCCTTTTCTTTGTAGCACCATTCCGACAGCGCAGGCTTATGGAGTGTACATAGGTGACCCCTAGATGCTTTGTTTTACCTGGATGTTGTCTCCTTGACTTTTACCCCATTCCCTTTCTTTTTTTATATTTCCCAACTCTTTTGCTACTCAAGGGCTTGTGGCCGATACAGTGACTTCCTTGATAGAGCCCGGTTGCTCACAAATTGGCTACTTAAACAAGGGTATGTTAACCATAATTTGAAGTCCTCACTGCAGATATTTTACGGTCGATATCAGGATCTTGTGGACCACTATGGGATATCTGTTTCCCAGATGACAACAGATCTTTCTCTTAAGACTGTTGTTTCCTCTACCGGATTCGACTTTACTACCGGATTTTAAATTTTCAACACGACGGATTTCTTATAAGAATCAAGAGATGCTTACTCTAACGGTACACCTGATACCACCTATTTATTGGGTCTTTGCTGTCTATCTGTGTATGTGTGTGCATCTTTAATTTTCTTTTCTGTGCCGTACTCGTGTTATGTCTTTGTTTCTTTGTTTTTCTGCTGGTGCCATTGTCCTTGGGTTATTCGTTTTTAACTGACAGTTCGGTTTTCACTTACTTTACAAAGAAACTTAATGCCATAGGTTCATTTCTTTGAAGTCTCAGGGAGATTAAGACATGTTTAAGGCCTCATGGTGACTTCAAGATGAATAACAACAATTTAAGCGTTGTTCCTTTACTTTGTTCTATACCGTGTATTTATAGAGACTTTGTCTCATGTGCATTTACTCCATATCCTTTCGTTGTTTATGTTTAAAATGGGAGTTATATAGTGTAATATGGATCCCTTGAAGCAGCAAAGGCAAACATGCAAGACAGGCACATAAATTTTTATCCACGTATCTTTCACTAAAAAAGACATCATAATATATTTTGTTGATTTGATCAATTCCTCTCACACGTTACATACTACAATACTCCTCCAACAATATGGGACTTTCAAGATAGACATTGTATAAACACAATCTATGTTCCAAACCTTTGTAAAATGAACACCTGTCTCAACTGAACAAAACCATCAGCCCAAAAAGGTTGATTTAAACAGCTATCTGTACTGTCAGAACAAAACTTTCAGCTGGTTGCTTTAAAAGAAAATTGCGGTATGATAACATATCGCATACCATTTTATTCTGAATAATTTTATTCACCACTACGTATCTGTCAAACATATATTTACCCTTCATGTATACATTTATTGTATTATACCATTATTAGGAATACAGTGTTGATGAGTACGCAAGAGGGTGGTTAAGTGAGAAACGGACATAGATACAAGACCCGTGTAATTGTTAGATTGGGCAAGAACCATTCGATCTTCAGTGCGAATCGAGTAATAATCTACTCAGATAGCCTAACAATCGACCAAAGTCTGTATGTATAAGTTGTAAAGTCCGTAAATGCCTCTCTTCTTTACATGACATACATGTAACAAGATATGGACGAAGCTTCTTATAAAATCATTTTTTGTATGTGAAGAGAATTATCACAAATGTCTCATAAAAACATTCTGCATTGATTACAACACTAGGTTAAGCTGCATACAAAAGAGTTTCTTTGGACAAAGATGAAATACTCTCCAATCAACTTTTGGTCGTTCATGTCCTCTTTCAATATTTAAACCAAAGATAAAAACCAAGCCCTGCCTTTCCTGTGTTGGATATTTAAATTAGACAAAAAATGAAATACATCACTAGATCTTCATCTAATTCAACAACTCTATTATCTGTGGAACTAACTTAGATTTTGTCTGCAGTCAAAGACAGGAAGCAAGCATATTGTGAGACTATCAATGCCCGACGTGACATTCCGGTTAATGGCATTTGGATATTTACAAATCAAAAAGATAAATTCAAAAGTCTTAAATCCCGTTAATTTTCCAAAATACATTCTGTCACTCTCTACCAAACTTACGCATGCACGACTAAAATCTTAAATTAAAGGTATCATTGAAGAGAACTTTGCTCATTCAAAGAAATTTGTTGCATTTGGTTATAAATGAGCATTTTTCAAAAAACCATTTTGAAAGGAAAAGTTTGCAGGTGGGCAATATTCTAGATTTTCATATCGATAATATAGCTGTAATATTTGGTTGCACTTGTTTAACAATGTGATCCCTTATATTCACATACTGGTTCTAATAGTCCTACGAGACCGAATTTCTTCCGGGACTCGTAAAGGCGTAAAGGAAAGAGGATCCCTCAATCTAACATATATCCATATTGATGATTTTCTTGCCATAAATAATTAATCTTCCGCAAAATAAGACATAAAGGAAAAAACATCAAATATTAGATCGACATCTTTCTTTGCTCGGTGCCATAATTTACGACAAAAGAGGTCACCTTACTTTCAAAATTTTTAATGTCTTACATAAAGAGTAATATTCTTATTTCAGGTGGGCAATATAGATGACCTTTTTATGATCTTTTTTATACATGTATATAAAATGTTAATTTCATTACAAAACATTAACCCATTAGGGTTGTAGCAATACAAAATACATGTATAACAACAAACATAATTTAGTACAAATTATCTACAGTTTTGTTTTAAGTCCCCTCAACTACCTTAAAACCCGAGGTTTGTTCAGAAATATGAACACAAGGAAATGTGAACACACGGGAAAAGGCGAGAAGATTTAAAATGCTGAGAATTGAATGAAGCAGAAAGGTTGTATAGGATATGAAGATTTGCTTTTTCGTCTTGTTTTTTTTAATGGCGAGTATTGACATGGAAACGGCACAAGAAAGTGCTTCGAATCGAATAAAATTCGGCGGAACGATTGTATAGCATGTGAAGTGAACTTCACATGGTATACAATAAGTAGTTACTTTTCTTCAAATTTTCAAAATTTTGAAAAATGATCCTTTATATGGCAAATGGCAACTAAAACATGAGATTAAAAGTGCTTGGAATCGATTGAGAATCAATGGAAATATTATATAGTATATGGGGATTGGTTTCTAATCTTGAAAATTTTTTGAAACTTACGAACGGCGAAAAGGCATAAAAAATAATAATCAGAATTGAATAAAGTTGAAGAGAAAGGTTGCCTTGCATTTGAAGAACTGTGTCTAGCTCTGAAGTCTAATTAGGGTGTTCTTTTGGGAGACTTTTGTACGAGTATTTTGACACTTGATTTATAAATATTAATTTGACATCTTTTTGGAAACATTTATTATGTAATTGAAAGTTTGCTTTTGTTATTTATTTACAGAATAAAGTTATGGAATCATTAGACGTTTCGCTGAAATTTTTTAATTTTCTGTCTAATCAAGTCGTAGGACTTGACTAATGTTGTCGTATACTCTGTAACAGAGCTTCCGATATTTTACGATTTTCTCTGTTCCTACGACTTGATTAGACAGAAAATTAAAAAGTTTCAGCGAAACGTCTGATGATTCCATAACTTTATTCTGTAAATAAATAACAAAAGCAAACTTTCAAATACATAATAAATGTTTTCAAAAAGAGGTCAAATTAATATTTATAAATCAAGTGTCACAATACTCGTACAAAGTCAAGTCAAGCCAAGTCAAGTCAAAGCTTTATTTAAAGACGAGAATACGTACAAATAACATAAGCTCTATTGAGCTTTTACATGGACATTAATGTGAGTGACACAATATCAAAAATATCTAGCGGAAGTAAAGCAGAAGGACTTGATTTACCGGGGAGTGACACAGATATAATGTTCTGTGTAGAAAATGTTGTTGTTTCGGAATCACATGCAGACACTGAACATCTAATAATGCGAAATACGCAACCAGGATTTGTTCATATTTTAGTACCTGAACATGTCCATTTTAGATTTCTTCGTTACATACCCACCGTTGATACCTACCATGGATGTTTAATTTCAAACAGAAGCATAAAAAAAATTCTTTAACGAGTTTTTCAACCTGTCCCGACCCTTTTACGTAAATAAAATGCATATTCATGGACCATGTTTGTCTGACGGCGAATATGATTTTGCTATTCGCTTATGAAATAAAACTTGGCCTTCAATAGCTAAACGTTGGGTTGAAAGAAGTCGAATTCATGGCTGGCCACATGAGGAACTAGTCTCTTGCATTTTCGAGCATGGAGTTGTATTGGTGCCCGTTGGCAGCAAGTCAACAAGAGAGGACAACCATCTTGAATGGCGGATTTCGTTTTCGGAGCCAGAGAAGTTATTGATTCATTGGTTTAATCACACTCAACTCCTCTGTTACGCCATTTTAAAACTGGTACTTAAAGAGATAATCAATAAAGGAACAGAAGATAACATTCTTTGTTCATACTTCGTGAAAACAGTCGTAATTTGGTTGTCAGAGGAAATACCGCTGTCGAAGTGGAAACCGGAAAACCTTCTGATTTTTGTTTTGGAAGTGTTTAGATCGTTTAAACTTTGGTCATACCAAACTACTTCATTCCAGAACAAAACATGATTTCAGGAAGATTGAGTACCGAGAATCGCATTAAAATCTTATCAAAGCTAAAATTTTTGAAACGTAAAGGCTGGGAGTCTCTTACGGAATGCCAAAACTCTGAGAGATTTTATGAAAGTTGATGTAGCACTTTCATTGCATACAGGTGATAAATTTTAATACGAGCGAGGATGTATACCAGTACTTTACGGGTCGATGGGTCGATTTGACACGGAAGATGCTAAGACAAATAATTTATTGCGATGCGTATCACTTCTTTTGCATAAGAATGATCTATCTCCACAAAGTAAAAAACTCTTTGTTTTGGCCATTTCAAGAACAATGCTTGAAAGTGTATCTTTAGTTGGTGAAAATGGACGTAAACACATTTTAACCAATATTAGGAACAGCAACAAAGTGGTATTCAGACAACAACGTAAAAAATTGTCTCGTCTCTTGATGGCATCAAACACCGATGCTTTGTCTGGATGGGTCTCCATATCCTGGTTATTCTATTGCAGCATGTCTTTAAATACTAGACTATATTTCCTCATTGTGTATTTCTAAGCCAGTGTACGTACAAGATTTGAAAATTTTGAATCCATTGCTAAAGGAGTTCTCTTTCTTTAAACGAATTAGACTTGGTATTATAAAACCATATAATTGGCTCTTTTCTGGGGAAATATTTCCCTTGTTTTACCATGAAGACTTGATGCTAGTAAATAATGAAATTACACCAGGAATGTTTGGATGGTCAACTTCTTTTATGGGACATCATTTCCGTTTCTTATGTCACCTTCGACTTAATCGTGAGATTGACTGGCATGAAACTAGGTTAAAGCTGCTTATACAACTACGTGAGGAATCAGACATGGTCCCTGAAGGTTGGGAACACTCTATTAAATGTTTGATCAAAGCAGCAACTCTTGTAAATGATACAGAATTGGCTAGATTAATGCATATAATTTTTATATGCATTGAAAATAACAAAACGGGGAAACTACGATTAAGATTAAATCCACCAACGCGGATTTAGTTAAATAAAGTCCAAAAAGGAATAATCCAAGACAATTTCAACATTGGACCACACTAAGAAACAAAAACATCACTTAAGAAAAATAAAAGAAAAATGCAGATAAACAATACGGACCAATTTAAAAAATTGGGTGAGATCTGGTGCACTGGTAGTATATGCATCTCCTGCTTCTTATAAGACATCCGCTGTGTTCAACACGTCAATTCAAGAGGTAAAGTTAAATTCAGAAGAAAAAATAAACTTATTCTGTTCGATTGAAAGGTCTGTTGTCATCTTTAAAACAGATATCACATGGCTGACTAGAAGATCATGATGTTGACCAAAAAACTTCTGTGGTGATGTCTTCTAGTTATGAAATTCATTATCATTTACAAAATATTCATCTCCTTAAACTGTTTTCTTGATTTTTAAAAAACTTTCAGATAATATGGTAATCTGTTCAAAATTTGTGAGACATAATTATAAAGTGGGGTTTACTCGATATCCTTTCATTGTTTGTTTAAGACTGGAGTCTGTCTCTCCCGCAGAGTCCATTGAAATATTTCCCGTGCGAGAGATTGTATAAAAAATAACAGGAAATATCTACAAATCGTTGACAATTACAATCACATGCCACAATCTGCAAGGGAACTGCACAGGAAAAACACAAATACGACAAACATAAACAACTATAGGAAATCGGGACAGTCGGACTTGGTTCCGACCCCTAGCAAGAGTAATCGATGGGGTTTAACCGGTTTGTGGGTACCAGAATCTCCCTTTTCTCTGTCCCGTTTCCCTATAGTATAATAAACATACGCATAAAACCCAATAAAGGTCGATTACCGACTCCATGACCAAAATCTTGAAAGGGAAAGAATACGACAAAATGTAATTTTGAAAGATGGGTCAAGGGGTACTCGACGCTTATCTGCCGACTAGCTCAAGGAGCCTAGTCTACTGGTAAAACACTGTCGCACTACGTAAAAATCAGACTGAAAACTTACCGAAGTGTATTTGTAGGGTTTTTGTCTCATGTACATTTACTTCATACCTCTTTATTTGTTCATTGGTTAAGAATCATCATATATTTCAGTAGACATCGGCAGTATCAGTGAGACGTAAGTGTGCGTATGTGTAGAATCTTCAGGTCACCCAAAGCTTATTTAACGGATCCTGTCGATATATTCTATTACGTAAAAAGTGTAAGTTATGTCCAAGTTTTTCTGGATTTTCTTTATCCGTTTCTTACATTTTTAACACTATTTCCGCTGTTTGTGATTTACGCCATGTTTTATATTTTCTAAAACACTTCTTAAATGCATTCAACATTTTATGAAATCTGTAACCCTGTTGTAAAAGTGTGGCTGTAATAGTAAAGTTACATTGATTAAAATAGCAAAGAGTAGAATAAACGCGTGCAAATCGCACTAGTGAGATATATATATCCCGTATATATTTCAGTTATAATATACATGTTCTTGAGAGAATTACTCATATGGATACACTGCCATACTTTCAAATTTATCAATTTAATTTTTTATTTTTTTTTATTTTCAAAATGTTATTCTGAATACTTGTTTTTATTGCCCTTATCTCAATATTTTACTAAGTTTTCTTGCAATAGACTTGATGAGTGCATGTCCCATGGTTGTTATATGTTGTGATTGTTTTCTGTTAGTCTTGTTTTCGGGAAATAGATGACAGTGATTATAAGACATGGATTTCATCGATATTTACCAATGAAATCTGGTGCTAGGGTCGTCTTGAACTTTCTATGAGGTATGGGCAAATCTCATTGTAGAATGTTCCATTGTTAGGTTTTACCATTTGGTGGTTTTTGTCTCATCTCCATTTACTCCATATTCTATGTCCTTTTACTCCATACTCTTTTATTGCTTATTTTATACCACTGCAGTTTGGGGTACGTAAAATGAATCTCCGTGCGAGAGATGCATGCTCTATATTTCAGGTATGGTGTATTTATTCTAGTGAGAATTTCTCATATGGATAAACTGTCATCTTTCCAAGTTTCAGCATTTTTTATTTTATTATTTTTTTTCTTTATTTTTTATTTATTTCTTTAGTTCTTTATTTTATTATTTTTTTTTGTAATGTCCAAATATTATTCTGACTACCTGTTGATAGTGCCCTCATCTCACGATTTTATGATACCAAGGTTTCTTATAGATGGCTTGATGAGCGTCCTGTGTTTGTATGCATGTTGTAATTGTCCACTAGCTTGAGACACTAGTGCGTTTATCGGGCAACGGATGACAGTGATTGTAAGAGCACTTTGCCATTTTAATTAATGTTCGTTAACAATCCCGCATCCATGACCAGAAAAGATATGAGCGTTGATCGACATCAAGCAACAATTTCCACTAAAAGGTGCTGGGGGTCGTCTTAAACTTACAATGAGATATGACCAAAGCTCATTGTTAAGACTTCATGGTTACTTCAAGATGAACAACAACAATGAAAGCGTTGTTCTTTTGCTTGGTTCTACCATGTAATTCTGGAGACTTTATCTCAAGTGCATTCACTGCATATCCGTTCATTGTTGATTAAGACCGGAGTTTGTCTCTACTTCAGCGTGGAGTCCGAAGAAAGAATCGCGTGAGAGAGATGTATGCTCTATATTTAAGTTATGGTGTACTTGGTCTTGTGAGAATTTCTAAAATGGATGTACTATCGAACTTTCAAGTTTTGGCATTTTGTTTTCTTTTGTTCAGCGTCTTGTGTATGTATGTGCGTTGTAATTGTCCACTAGCTTGAGACATTAGTACCTTTGTCGGGCAACGGATAACAGTGATTGTAAGAGCACTCTGCCAGTTTAATTAATGATTGTTGACGATCCCGCATCCATGACCAGAAAGGACATAGATGTAGCGTTGTTTGACATTTAGCAATGAATTCCGCTCAGTCTGGTGCTAGAGGCCGTGTCCAGTTTACTATAAGGTATGAGCAAAACATATTGTGGATTTAAAGATGAAGAACAATAAAAGCATTGTTTCAGTGCTTGGTTCTACAATGTATTTGTGGAGACTTTCCCTCATTTGCATTTACTCCATATCCTTTCATTGTTTATTTTTTTCAAAATTTGCTTTTACAATTAAACATTAATTAATTAAACGTAATAATTAACAAATTAATTAAACATGCTGTTTGTTTTGGAACGTAAACTATATGAAGTGTTATCGAAAAAGTGAAAATAACATTCCAAATTGGAAGGCACCATATTATTAAGGACCAGTACACAACAATAACCTTTTGATAACAAATTTTTCGGTAGTCGACCATTTCTAAGAATCAAATAGTAAAATTTACAATTTAGTATAAAGAATAAAATAATAGCATTTGATTTCCCTTTTTACATGGAAAATCTTCTCATTATTTCCATGTGAAAGTTTCAGAAGTATGTCTTATAAGAGTGCATTAACAATGAAGGGATATGGAGTAAATGCAAATGAGACAGAATCTCTACAAATACATGGTAAAACACAGCAATGGAACAACGCTTTTATTGTTGTTCTTCATCTTGAAGTCACCATGTGGCCTTCAACAAATGAGCATTACTCATACCTCATAGCAAGTTCAAGACGGCCCCTAGCACCGGTTTGAGCGGTATTCATTGCTAATTGCTGAGCAACGCTACATCCATGTCTTTTTCTCCTTTGATACATGGATGCGGGATAGTCAACAAACATAAACTTAACTGGCAAATTGTTCTTACAATCGCTGTCATCAATTTCCCGACAAAAAGACCAGTAGAGGACGATCACAACATCTTAACAACCACAGGGCACTCATCGAGCCAATTGTAAGAAAACTTGGCATAATAAAGTCATGAGACGTGAGCACAATAAACAGGTGGTCAGAAAAACAATTTTGAATTACAAAAAAAAAAAATTTAAAAAACCAAAATTTGAAAGAATGATAGTGCATTCATATGAGAAATTCTCTCAAAAACAAGTACACCATAACTGTAATGTATAAAGAGCATACATCTCTCTCACGGGAAATCTTTTTACGGACTCCACACTGCAGGAGAGACATACATTTATTTCCTCAGTTTCAATTATATATTACGTTATTTCATGCAGCCAAGTATATACTGTTTAATAAAGAAACTGAAAGTACGTGTACTTTGAAATTTAAATCTTTTAAATATTGTCCACGTGATTGACTTATGAATTATGAATAAAGCAAGAAACATAAAAAAAAACACTGGAACACTGATGGCCCTTTGCAGCAACTTAGAAAAAAACCTTTTAAGAAGTTTTATAATATATATGAACATTTGATTTCTAAATATGGCGTTACTCGTAAACAGCTTATTACTTAGGGCATTTCTAATCCTAGTTTTTACGGAAATATTGTTAAAAAATGCCAGAAATTGATTAAAAGTCCAGAAAAGCTGGAACGTAACTTACATTCTTTACGTAATAGGGGATATCGCCAAGATATTTTGCTTGCATCCGTCAAATTAGCTTTGAGACCTAGTGACCTAAAAATTTTGCACACATGCTGCACTCTCACTGATACTGCCGATGTCTACTAAAACTTATGATGATTCTTGACCAAACCCTTCATGAAGTTTTGAGTTTGATTTTTCTTCCGTAGTGCGACAGCGTTCTACCAGCAGACTAGGCTCCTTGAGCTAGCCCGTAGTTTAGCGGCGAGCACCCCTTGACCTATCTTTCAAAATACGTATTGTCTTTTACTCTCCTTTCACGATTGTGGTCATGGAGTTAGAAGTCTACCTGTATTGGGTTTTATTCGTATGTTTTATAGGAAAACAGGACAGATAAAGGGGAGGTTTGGGTAATTGGCTTAATCCTACCGCTGGCTTTTGCTAGTTCCGGTACCAAGTCCGGCTGTCCCGAGTTCCTATCGTTGTCTACGTTTGTCTTTTGTCTTATACATGTTTTTCCTGTGTAGTTCCCCAGCAGATTGTGGCATGTAATTATAATTGTAGGTGATTCCTCTTATCCATTCTTTTACATTTTTTTACATAAATAGTGATATATATTCTTCTGAAAAATAAAATATATTTACCAATTCTGGTATCAACTGAGGGACCAACCTTGAAAGGGGGTATGTTTTTTTTTAAATAATTTGAAGCTGATTTTATCTGAAAATATATTTTGGCAGCAGAAATGATGAAAAACAATATTCTTTCTGTCCAAAAAAATAATCTACTTTCGAAAAAAAAATTTTACTGATACAATTTAAAAAATAAATAATTTTCTGTCCAGAAAAATACCATACCCCCCCTATTCTCAAGTTAAATGGTCAGTCCCTGAAAGGTGTATTCACATGAAATGCACATGTCACAAAATCTTTACGTATACATGGTAAAACCAAGCAAAGGAGCAACGCTTTTTTTTTGTTCTTTTTCATCTTGAAGTCAACATGCGGCCTCAACAATGAGCTTTGCTCACACATCAAAGTAGATTCAAGATGGCCGATATACTGGTTTAAGCGGAATTCAATGCTAAATGTCGAATTTGTTTGTTATTACTCATAGATACATATATATATCATTTAATATTCAAAAGATATACCTATAGTTGTTATTGAAAAATAGTACACATTTCAAGCTTGGTCAAATTTGCAGCTATTAATTGAAAGGTCTGGCCACAAAGAATACATATCTCAACTATGAAAACCGTTCCTATAACCATTCAGAAGGTATATTTATTTTTTAAAAGGTCACATGGCAACATCAAGGTTAAGTATTTTTTGTTTTAAAGCTATAATTGTAACTGTTTCCTGTTATTCTTTTTATTTTATTTTAAAAAGAGTGTGTTGATATTTCCCACTCCAAATTCTACTAATAAAAAGTTTATACCGCAAATATTCAAATAATTACCAACAGTCGTGGTTTTGGATTTTTTATTTTGGAATTTCGCCTTTCCTCATTTTTGCAGGTGTATTCCGAACACTTCAACTATTGCATTACTGGAATAAAGCACAACTCCATGGTATTTTTAGATTTTGTGCTCATTTCAAAAGACGTTATGGGATGTTGTCTCCTTGACATTTTTCACATTTCCTTTCTTTATCATATTAAAGATGGAATTTATTAAAAACTAGAGGCTCTCAAGAGCCTGTATAGCTCATCTGGTCCATGACTGGCATAAACTGTTGCCCAAATTAACCCAATGTTAAATGTCTCATTTTCTAAAAGTTTCAAAGGAGAAAAATCTTTGAACGTGCTTTCCTCATAGGGTCCAATGATAAACAATGGTCCCCGCTGGCGGCCATCTTTGATGAGATGCAGACTTGTTAGACATAATTTTTTAAGAAGATCATTAAAGGCCTATTGCGACCAATTTGTGATTCCAACTGACCAAGTAGTTTCAGAGAAGAATGTCTTTGAATTTGTTTTTCCCGTAGGGTCCACTGTTAAACTATGTCCCCGCTGGCGGCCATCTTGGAATACATGCGGACTTACCAGAAATATTCTTCGATACAGGTACCGACTATTGACTGTTGTCACCAAGTATGGTTCCAATCGGGCAAGTAGATTCAGCAGTTTCCACAGTAATTCTAAGCCCCACTATCCATTACAACCCATTTCAGACCATCATTCAAAAAAATTTGGGCAAGGGTTCCCCTTTTAATTCAGATAATACATATTGCTGAAATCAAAACATTTCAAGTCCGCCTTTCCATAAAAAAAATTTGGCAGGGATTGCAATATAATCTAGTTTAAACAGTATTTCTTATATTGTGAAGAAACACATCGCTACATCAATATCTATTTGGAAACCAAATTTCATTGAAATTGGGCAATGTTGAATTTTCCCGCCTTTTTTGGTGGTCATTTTGAAGATGGCATTCAACAAACAATTTTCAACATCAGTTTTTGAAGTCGCAACATCAATCTCTATTTGGAAACCACATTTCATTGAAATCGGACAATGTTGAATTTTCCTGCCTTTTTTGGCAGCCATTTTGAAAATGGCATTCAACGAACAATTTTTAACATCGGTTTTGAAGTTGCGACATCAATACCTATTTAAATCCAAATTTCATTGAAATTGGACAACGTTGAATTTTCCCGCCTTCCTTGGCGGCCATTTTAAAAATGGCGGTCAACGAACAATTTTCAACATCGGTTTTGAAGTTGCAACATCAATATCTATTTGGAAACAAAATTTTATGGAAATCGAACAATGTTGAATTTTCCCGCCTTTTTTTGGCGGCCGTTTTGAAAATGGCGGTCAATGTACGGTTTTCAACACCACTTTTGAAATTACCACAGCATGGCAAACATTTTATCAATTTACACTTAACCTTCATCTTCTATAGTTTTGGAAATACAAGACGAAAAATATGAAAATTTTGAAAATTCTGTGAAAAAAGGGCAATAACTCCTACAAGGGTTTTAGGATTTTCTCCAAAATTTCACGATGGGTAGATCTTGATATGCTGAACATTTTTGCAATTGAAGTTGACCTCTATCTGCTGTAGTTTCTCTGATAAAAAATAAAAAACATTAAAATTCTGAAAAATTTCCGGGGAATGGCAATAACTCCAAAACCGGCAATCAGATTTTCTTCAAAATTGCAGAGCGGGTAGATCTTACCATACTAAATACTTTTACTCTGTCAGATTTTTGATATCTTTAACGGTTTTTGAGTTATTTACCAAAAACTGTAATTTACCCCTATGTGATATTTTTAGTAACGGTAGCCATGTTGTTTGGTCCTCGAACTAATCGAACAAATTTACAATCTACATACCCTGGTAATGATTCATGCCAAGTTTGGTTGAATTTGGTTCAGAGGTTTCAGAGGAGAAGATTTTTTAAAAAGTTTACGACGGACGCCAAGTGATTGCAATAGCTCACATGGCCTTTTAGGCCAGGTAAGCTAAAAATCACTACTAGTTGGTATTTTCGGAGATTGCGTTGAAATTTTACACTCAAATCTACAAATCAGATACACTTCAACTGTTGAAATTGATCACTACTAGTTGATATTGTATGGATTATTTTTACATTTCTACTGATCAGATATCATTTTACCAAAAATTCATAAAAAGTTCATATTGCATACTTTCAAATCATTTTGAAACACTTCAAATACGGAAATTATCTAATAAATCACTTACAGAGTATTTTCAAAGATTGTGTTAATATTTTATACTCAAAATCTACTAACTAAAAAATTTCCAAATTATTTTTATTATTATTAT
>MJUU01072703.1:2305-42599 GCA_002080025.1 Modiolus philippinarum
AATGAGCGTAACCTTACTATCACATCCAAACTTTTACAACAAGGTTACAGATTTCATAAATTGATTAACACCTTTAAGAAGTTTTACAGAAGATATGAAGATTTGATCTCTAAATATGGTGCGACTCGCAAACAGCTTACTACTAAGGGCATTTCTCACCCTCGTTTTTATGGAAATCTTGTTAAAAAATGTCAAAAACTGATAAAAAATCCAGAAAAACTGGGACGTAACTTACATTCTTTACGTAATAGAGGATATTGACAGGATATTCTTCATAATTCCGTTAAATTGGCTTTGGGATCCAATGACCTGAAGATATTACAGGTATACTGGCCTCTCACTGATACTGCCGATGTCTACTGAAATCTATTATAATTCTTTACCAAATCCTTCGGGGAGTTTTGAGTTTAATCTTTATTCCGTAGTGCGACAGTGCTTTACCAGCAGACTAGGCTCCTTGAGCTAGCCGGCAGTTTAGCGGCGAGCACTCCTCGACCCATCTTTCTAAATTACGTTTTGTCTTTTTCTTTCCTTCTCAAGATTGTGGTCTTGGAGTTGGTAGTCTACCTGTATTGGGTTTTATTTGTATGTTCAATTATACTATAGGGAAACGGGATAGAGAAAGGGGAGGTTTGGGTCCCATAAACCGGTTTAACCCTACCGCTAGCTTTTGCTAGTGCCGGTACCAAGTCCGGCTATCCCGAGTTCCTATCGTTGTCCATGTTTGTCTTTTGTCATTTTATTGTTTTTCTCTTGCGGTTCCCTGGTTCCCTGGTGGATTGTGTCATGTGATTATGGTTTACGGCCATTGTAGGTGTTTCCTGTTATCTTTCTTATATTAATTCCCGTTTTTGAGCAGTAATATTCCCACTTCTCCGGCATATGGCGTGTACATTTCACAACTCATTCGCTATTGCCGTGCCTGTAGTTTGTACAGTGATTTTGTCAAAAGAACGAAATAAATGTCTCAAAAACATATACATCAAGGGTATGTTCAGTCACTGTTGCAATTGTCACTACAGAGGTTTTACGGTCGTCACCACGATTTGACAGACCATTACAATGTTTCGGTTTCACAAATGAGAACAGATATCTTTGGGTAGATCCAGAGTTTGTTACCGGACTGACTAACACCGACTGTGATAAAACCGGACTTTTCACTGGCAGTGTGACGGGTGCCACGCGTGGAGCAGATCACGCTACCCTTCCGGAGCACCTGATGATACCTCAGTTTTTATAGGGGTTCACACTGCTAGTGCTTTAGTTTTGTGACGTTATTGTTCTTTTTTGTTTATTTGTTTTGTCTTTGTCATACTGTCTCAATTCGTGTTGCTGTGAATTGCCGTGATTTTGGATTTATGATTTTAGAATTCCCCCTTTCCTCGTTCTTGCTTCGGTATTCGTTTGCCGATGTATTATGTTCGTTTTGGCACCATTGTTATCATGGGTACTAATAGTGCACCTCTCATTGCAGATCCTTTTCTGTTCCGTTACGAACGGTACTTCATGAAAAAACTACAAATTGAACTGTACCAAAAAGTGATAAAATTGTTTCTATTTTCAATGATAATAGCAGGTACATTGACGATATCCTTACTATTGACAATCCAATCCCCAGTTTTTAGACTATGTTGACATCATTTGACTGAAACTGTAATAAAGCAAATAATGACTCTAAATACTGCCCTTTTCTGGATCTAAGTATCATCATTGTTTCTGGTGAAATAAAAACTAAAATCTATGATAAAAGGGATGATTTTGATTTCACTATTACTAATTTCCCCTTTCTTGACGGCGACGTTCCCGTAGCTCCATCCTATGGGTGTATATATCTCAACTTGTATAATTCGCTCGCGTTTGTTAAACCCTTGACGATTTTAATGAACGTAACCTTACTCTTACATCCAAACTTTTACAACAAGGTAACAGATTTCATAAATTATTAAATACTTTTAAAAAAACGTTTTACAGAAGATATGAACATTTGATATCAAGATATGAAGTGACTCGCAAACAACTAACTACAAAGGGTATTTCTCATCCTCGATTTTATGGAAATGTTGTTAAAAAGTGTCAGAAAACTGATAAAGAATTCAGAAAAACTGGGACGCAACTAACATTCTTCACGTAATAGTGGATATCGACGGAATTTTCGAATCAAATCCGTTAAATTGGCTTTGGATTCCAGTGACCTGAAGATTTTACACATATACTGGCCTCTCACTGATACTGTTGATGTCTGCTTAAATACATGTCGACTCTTTACCAAACACTTCGAGGAGTTTTGAGTTTGATTTTTCTTCCGTAGTGCGACAGTGTTTTACCAGCAGATAAAGTTCCTTGAGCTAGCCGACTGTTTAGCCGCAAGCACTCTTTGACCCATCTCTCTAAATTACGTTTTGTCATATGTTTTTCTTTTCCAAGATAGCTGTCATAGTTAGTAGTCTACCTTTATTGGGTTTTATTCGTTTGTTTATTATACTATAGGGAAATGGGATAGAGAAAGGGGAAATTTGGTACCCATAAACTGTTTAACCCTACCACTGGCTTTTGCTAGTGCCAGTACCAAGTCCGGCTATCCCGAGTTCCTATCGTTATTTAATGTTTGTCTCTTGTCTGCATTATTGCTTTTCTGGTGCAGTTCGCTTGTGAATTGTGGCATGTGATTGTAGTTTTCGGCCATTGTAGGTGTTTATTGTTATCCTGTTTTTGTAATTGCATGTAATCTATATGATTATTGTCTGAGTATCTGTTGAATAAACAATTTGATGTCCTTTTTAGCTCACCTGGCTATGGCAGGGTGAGCTTTTGCCATCACTTGGCGTCCGGCGTCCGTCGTCCGTCTGTCGTAAACATTTCATTCAAAGATCATCTCCTCTGACACCACTGGGCCAATTGGAAGCAAACTTAGTCACAAAAGTCTTTGGGTGGTCCCCTTAAAAAAAATGTATTCGTCAGACCCGTACCTCATCCAAAATGGCCGCCAGCGGGGAACATAGTTTTAACATTGGACCCTATGGAAAAGACATTCAAAGATCTTCTTCTCAGAAGGTACTGGTCAAATTATAACCAAACTTAGTCAAAATGGTCCTTTGATGGTCCCTTCCAAAAAAGGTATTCGGCATGTCCGTACGTCATCCAAGATGGCCTCCAGGGGGAAGTTTAAACATTAGACCCTATGGAAAATAATTCAAAGATATTCTTCTCAGAAACTACCAGTCCAATTACAACCAAACTTAGCTTAAATGATCCTTAGATGGTCCCATCCAAAAAAGCATCCGACAGGTCCTTACCTCATCCATGATGGCTGCCAGCGGGGAGCATAGTTTAAACATTGGACCCTATGGAAAATGCATTCAAAGACCTTCTCAGAAACTACCAGTCCATTTATAACCAAACTTAGTCACAGTGGCCCATCCAAAAATAGCATTTGGCAGGTCCGTACCTCATCTTAGATGGCTGCCAGCGGGGATCATGGTTTTACATTGGACCTATTTTAATTTTTATTTGAATTGTGGTTTTATATGGGTTGTAATGGATGTTGGAATTCTCTGTTGCCATGGAAATTAGACCAGAAAACTGAAATTTTAGAAAAAAAGTGTTCTGCTAGATATTTTATTTTTGACATCGGTAATTTGAATACTAGATAACAAGGGGAACCCCTGTCCAAATTTTTTAAAAGGGGGACTCTGAATGTTTTAATTTCAGCAATATGTATTACCTTGATTATAAGAGGAAACCCTGCCCATATTTTTTAATGGTGTTCTGTTGGTTTTAATGGATGGTGTAGCTTTCGGTCGCCATGGAAACCGAACAGAAAAACTGTAATTTTAGAGAAAAAAAGTATTCTGCTAAATTTTATGTTTAGTTTTCAGAAATATATAAGCGCCAGTTGATAAGGAGAAACCTTGTCCAAATAATTTCGACAATAATTATTACCTGCATTACAAGGAAACTTTTGCCCAAATTATTTTTGAAATTTGGTCTGAAATCGGTCGAATTGGATAACGCGCCCAAACTCATTGAAAGATCCTTTCTGAAACAACTTAGAACATAATGGTACTTTGATGGTAGCTTCCAATAAAAGTATCCGGGAGGACAGCACTTATCCAATATGGCTGCCAGCATTAAAATACTGTGGATGCATTTATTTTCGTGGGTTCCAATTTTCGTGGTTTTGCTAAAATTCATACATTCCTGGGTTCCTAAATTCGTGGTTTCAGACTTTCGCCATTAAAAGGTTATGGGAATTTTGTATTTCGTTGGGTTTTTAATTTCGTGGTTAGAGTCAACCACGAAATCCACGAAAATTGGCTCCCCACGAATAATAGTGCATTCACAGTAGTTAATAATGGGTTCAATTAAAAGAATTAAGTCTCTGAAACCACTTATCCAATTAGAACTATAAAACTTGATTACGAAAGGCCTCTGGTGGCCCCTTAAAATTTGCATTTGGCATGTCTTCATCCAATCCAAGGATGCCTCCAGCAGAGAACATAGTTTTACATTGAATCCTATTGAAAATACCTTTTATCTGTGTCAGCCTTGGTCCAGGTGAGCGATACAGGCTCTCGAGGGCTTCTTGTTTTCTAAGTCAAACATTTAAAAAAAATGATGATAGAATTATTGGAACAAACTTACCAAAGGTTACAATTGTTATGCAATTTACAATATTTATAGTGGGTCTACTTTTGTAAGCTTGCATATCAAGTGACAACTGTTTTGCTTTTTATCTTGACAAGAATGGATGTTTAAATCTAAGCTAAATGACAAAATCGGGATGATTAGCTTTCAGTTTATGAACTTTGTCCATGCAATATACATGTACTTCTCCAGCGTTTTGGAATGAATATTTCATTCGTTATGGTCGACTTTGTAGTGTATTCCGTAACTTTACAATTTGAAAAGTACAAAACACATAACTGCTCATTCAGAAATTTGTACCTACCTATCAAGCGATTCACGGTTTACTTATTGAAAGGTGCAAAAACCACCGTCTTAAAAACTACACAGTGAGGAATGTGTTCAAATTTTTTATCTTTGCTCATTTATTTTTACCGTTTTTCAATTGCTGTTGAGATGCAATTGGACACTGCCATAATGGAAGGGGGGGTCTGGAGTGCCATAAAAACCGGTTGAAATTCACATTTCCAATAGTACTCTTCGCTTTTCTTTGAAGCAACATTCCAAAAGCGCCAGTATATGGAGTTAACATCTCCCAACTCATTCGCTAATCAAGAGCATGTGGTCGATGCAGTGACTACCTTGGTAGAGTCTCGTTGCTTACAAATAGGCTACTTAAGTAAGGGTATGTTACCTATAACTTGAAGTCATGTTCAACACGGCGGTTGCCTTGTAAGAAGCAGGGGATTCCTATTCTACCGGTGCACGTGATCGCACCCACGGTTTTTTATTGGGTCCGTGTTGTGTCTCCATTTTTCTTTTCTGTGCCATTCCGATGTTATGTCTTTGTTTCTTTGTTGTTTTCGATGTTGTCATTGTCATGGGGATATTCATTTTAGACTCGCGGTTCGGTTCTCACTTACTTTACTTAACCAATTATTTTGTTTGAAATGCTTGTACCAAGTAGGGGTCGACAATTTTCCCGGTGGTTTTCCATTTGCTTTGTCTTTTTGTCTCGTGGACTTTGGCTACTTGACAACTTTGCTAGATAGTTTTATTACTAAATATATCTTCGTTTATTTTGCCCACGATTTACTCATAGCAGTGTGACGGGCGACGTACATGGAACAGGATACGCTCACCCTTCCCTAGCGACTAATGTGTTTATATTGGGTTTCACCCAGAAAGCTCCTGTTATGTGTTTGTCTCTGAGATTTAATTTATGCAGGTCACATATGTCTGATTTTCCAGTGCCATTAATGTCTACAAATAGCGAAAGGTCAGTACCATTTTCGTAGATTGTTCTTTTTTCCGCTTCAATACGAATGGCTAATAAACAATTAGATCTTGCAGTTTCAGATTTTTATTATTTAAGTAGAAACAAGTGATAGATATCTATTACAAATCGTAAACACATATATTGACCGTACCTTCAGCCCGAATAATCTTCCTTTATTGTTTTAGTTTGTTTTAAAATGTAAGAATGATATTGTCCCCAAACCATAATTAGAAATTATAAGTGGAAATAATATTGTCCCTAAGCCATAATTAGAAATCACAAGTCAAAACACAGAGAATAATAGAACGTTCTCATAATATCAATAGATGTTCTTTTGTTATTCTACGTATGATATTCATACAGATATTAATTCATTGTTTGAATAAATATAAAGTCAACAATTTACCAACAACAAATAGTATATTTTTACATAAACAGCAATATTGCTGAGGAATATTCCCCATTGTAGGATTGTTGACGACACAGACTTGGTCTTATTACTATGGTTTAGTTCCTTCCAAAATATATAGACATAATTGTAACCAGTGCAGCCATTACGTAGGATGTTCGCATTATGTCACCTATTAAAGAAATATAAAGCATATGTCAATTTTTTTTTTAAATGGCTTTAATATTAATAAGCCTATAATCAAATATAGTCATATTTATCCTGCAGGCACAATTGTTTTAATATTAACGAGAAACAATTTTGGTTTTCTTAGTTGTAGAACAAATATTAATCGGTAATTTGAATGAATTTCCTTTGATCTACAGAGACTGAAAATCTCGGTATCACCAAACTGGACAATATCACGAAATTATTGGGTCACTGCTAAGGCGTCACGTGCAGGTTGACATGCTGAGGTCATGTTATGGTACTATTTATCGTGTTCATACGCGTAATACGTTGAATGAAGAATGCATACACATTATTGCAGTAAACATAAATGAACTGTGCTAAAAATAAATTTAAGTTTCTCTAAATTTATTTATTTTGAGAATTACCGATAAAAGAAATATTAGAAATTTTGTTTTTGATACGGACTTTTTCAAGGCGTAACATATCGAGCTCGCCCTGATGGGGCTCACTTGATACTGGCCGGTATAAAGTCCGTGTCAATATATTCCACAGATATATTGACAATGACATATAGGAGCGTAATTATGAAGTTTTTAATCAAACTTCCATTGTAAAGGACTAAAACTAATATTGCAACGCGTAAGTCATTTATACTACATCCTTGATAGAAATGATACTGATTTTTTTCAGTTTCTTCAAATGTCATTACATTGTTTTTGTTCCCTGAACATTACGACCGAAGGACTGGGCAATAATGATTTAAATAACAAGAATTGCAAAATCCTCACGCAAAATATAAAATAACATCATGAAAATATATTACAACAATACGAAAAATTCATAACAAAATCTTCACGCAAAAATATATTGGAACCACAAGCAAAATAGTCATTAAAACTATGAGTGTAAGGTTTCCAAATCATGCACTTTTTCCTGTTTCCTCGAGTTCCATCCATTCAAATAGGGTAAAAAATTGTTGAATTTTGATATTAACTTTTTTTCTTTCATGTTTCTTATTCTGACATATATGAAAAGCACCCCAAGAGTTTTGAAAAAAAATCTAATTAGTTAATGTCGAAGAAAAGCCAATAATAAAGAGAAACATTTTTTTTACTTCCAAACTTTTGAAGTCATTTATATATAAAAAATATTAAATTGACCTTTGATTACTTGTGCTAACTTTAATTTAGATGTAACTCTCTGAAATTTCAACAGGAATTTGAGTTCTAATTAGATTTAAACTGATACTTAAAAAACTCTAACTGTCTTTACTGAGTTTATACTTACATCCAGAGAATGTTGTACCAGCAACTGATGACAAGGCTGATAGCTGACTAGAATTTAAAGAATTCCTTTGATCTGTTGTTGTTGATTGAGCCTGGCTGGCACTAAATGTTGAAATCTGGCTGGTTGTGAATCCCTTCAAATATATTTGAATAGTGATGCAGACTTAAATAATATATTTCACGACTACAAAAGTACAAGAAACTCCAAAAAAGTGTTTTCATTTAGCTCTATCTTTGAAAATGGTTTTCCAGAAAAAATGTTATCTTTCAAGGATACTTACGGAAAAGCAGCGAAAACATATAGATTGCTTTTGCGTTTTAATTATAGTCCAAATAAATGACCACTAGTTGATTAATTGATATTTCTCTTCCTTACAAAATATTTTAGCTATATTTAACAAAAGACATTATGGTGTGTATAAACAGGAGGCATGCCTTGTAGTCGACCAACAAACTTAGCTACCTTTTTAGCTGCTATCTAGAGCATGGTAAAATAATTTTATGTCTTTGTTTCTGTTTTTTCGTATGGAGTTTACATCTCCCAGCTGATTTGCTATTCAAGAGCCTGTGTTCGATACAGTGACTTCCTTGATAGAGCCCAATTGCTCACAAATAGGCTACTTCAACAAGGGTATGTTACCCAAAACTTGAAGTCATCCCTCCAGAAGTCGACATCACCATCTTGTGGGCCGCTATGGGATATCTATTTCGCAGATGACAACAGATCTTTCCCTCTAAAGCTTAATTGTTGTTTCCTCCACCGGAATTGACCTAACTACCGGATTTGACATGTTCAACACGGCGGGTGTCTTATGAGAAGCAGGAGATGTTGACTCTACCGGTGCACCTGATCTCATCCATGGTTTTTTTATTGGGTCCGTGTTGTTCATCTTTGTGTGTGTATGTCTTCATTTTTCTTTTGTGTGTCGTACCCATACTATGTCTCTGTTTTTTGTTTTTGTTTCTGATATTGCCATTGTCCTTGGATTGTTCGTTTTGGATTGACGGTTCGGTTCCCACTCCACTTGCTTTCCGATGTCGCCATTGTCCTTGGATTATTCTTTTTAGATTGACGGTTCTCACTTACTTTCGCCCCATTTGGAACCCTTTTGATTCCGAGTTTTTCACTCTTACTCCTTAAAGTATTTGTTTAATGACATGAATATGAATTAAGGTGAATGGATTGACACGAACAAGCATCGACTTAACGAAGCACACAGACTGCCAATTATTACCTGAAGTGTGGTGATTATTATTCACAGTATTCACCTCGTATTGACTCAAATTACTAATGTATTGACATTCCTTAGAAATGAACCTTGATAATTTGAAAAGAGCATATTTTTAGGGTAAACTTACCGAAAATACTGTTGCTGGAATGTAGGTCATATGGTTAGGATCGATTGAATCTATTTGTGTTTCAGAAAGAGTAGCAATTTCAGCTTTGCTGAGTCCACCTAAAATGAAGAGAATAAAAGCAGTTTGTCTACATATTAGCTTTTCTTATAAGGATTTAATATATCGCCACTTCTAATTCGTTTACTCTTACTGTTTTTCAAACAAAAATAATTCAATCTTATAGCAAGTTGATAAAAATTAGGCGGTACTGCAATTTAGAATCAAATGAAAATTTATATCTTTCTCATAATATGCCAGTTGCACCTTTCACTTACTGTATGAATGATTTAAGCATCGACGTAAAATATACAGAGTGTAAGTTTAATTCAGAAACGAGGACATTCGTCTATTAACATTACAAGTCAAAGTGTTGAAGGCTTGTCGGGGAAAGGGAATATTGAATTGTATCATAATTTGAATTCTGTGTGTACATAAATCCTGTAAATGTGGATGTTTCGCATGGATATAGGAAAGAGCGCCCTCCTCATTTATTGATACTGAATATATATCGAACAAATAGGTGTGTGTAGGTCAGTTGTCTGAAACTTTATATATTTTGTATTCTTTTTTGGACTCCCTCACTTTCATTACTGTAAATTGTGGGTAAATTAAATAAAAACAAATCATTTCGTCTAAATACTTAATAGATTTACAGAAACTCTTCAACCTTGGTACTGTTTGAGCGTTAGAGAAGTGACAGGTACCATGGAGTTTTATTTGTTTTGTCTCAGGGTTAAAAAAAACTGCATTAACCAATCAGCCACGAAACAGACCTTTCAACACTATATTCTAATATAACTGGCTTTGTGACGGGTGCCATGCGTGGAGCAGATCATGCTTACCCTTGATACCTCAGTTTTTATAGGGGTTGACACTGCTAGTGCTTTAGTTTTGTGGCGTTTTTGTTCTTTTTTTATTTGTCCTTGTCATACTGTCTCAATTCGTGTTGGCTGTGAATTGCCGTGACTTTGGATTTATGATATTAGAATTTCCCCTTTCCTCGTTCTTGCTTCGGTATTCGTTTACCGATGTATTAGAAATGTAAGCCATTATTAAAGCAGTGATCAAGAAGATAAAAATTTTAGTTAAGATTATAGAAATTATCAGACTCACAAAAAGAACCAACTGAAACAAAGTGATAAGAATAATAGAAAAAATATAAATTATACTAAGTAAGTATGCACCTATCAAGATTCAATATTCGCCACTGATGATTTGGACAGTCTGAATTTTTCCATTGTTTTGAGATGTCTTCTGGAATATATTTGCATGTTGTCAATTTAAATCATATGTCAAGCTTCTAAATAAAAATTTCAAATAGCTGTAGCATACTGTTATAGCTGTATGCTGTGCACAAACACAAATTTTAAGCTTAAATCGGTTTTCAGCAAATCAAAATACAAAATTCATAAATAAGAACAAAAGCAAATTTCGTTATTCTTAAGGAAACACAGTTAAACATATAGTTCGATTTTTAACTGCATGTAGGTATTATTCATGAGAATGCAATTTTTTTTATAAAAAAACAACCCAATTTTGTATTAATAACAAAATACCTATGTTACTGTGTACTTAGTTCCTGCAAATGGTCACTTTGATAATGTATGTCTCTTCAGTGAAGATTAAATAAAAAAAAACCTGGAAATCCAATAATCGAAATACATAAAAGCTGATAGAGATCAAATTACCAATAGGATTTAGATAGGAAAGCCAAAATCAGCTTAGGACAAAGCTATGAAAGAATAGAGCAAGAGCAAATATGATATACCAATTACTACTCCAACATTTGTAACAGTCGTCGTACTCCAAGTCGTTACGTCATTGCCGTAAGCTGTTTTTGCCAAAGCTGCAAACGCAGACAACTGATAATCTGCACAACTCGTTACTTCACCAACAGAATCAGCAGCAGATCTGTTCGAATTTGATACAGGAAAATTATAAATTAATTTTCATTGTTGTTAATTCATTACAGTTAATAATATCTGAATGACATATTTATTATTTTCCAATTCAGAAACACTGGTATGAAATATCAACTTAATGGCGTATCAATTAATTGCAAATTTCAGTGCAACAATCGACGGGCTGAATATTATCAATGAAACTAATTGTAATTTTAAACAATATACGTAAAGCCAAATTCTAATTTATGTTGAATTACTGTGATTACAAATTTGTTCAATTAGCACTCTTGCCTGAAGTCATATGCAATATGTTAATATGCTTACAAAGACGTCACCCATGACCAATGAAGACATGGATGTAGCGTTGCTCGACAATTAGCAAAGAATTCCGCTCAAACCGGTGCTGTCTTGTTCTTACTTTGAGGTATGAGCAAAGCTCATTGTTGAAAACCTCATGGTGACTTCAAGATGAAGAACAACAATAAAAGCGTTGTTCCTTTGCTTGTTTTTTACCATGTATTTGTAGATACTTTGTCTCATGTGCATTTACTCCATATCCTTTCATTCACCATTCTCATTGATTTACAGAGATTTCTTAATTAATAGGCCTTTATAATAAACATTTTAATGAAAATAATAATCAAACGCCAAATGGCTTCATATTTTCTATTATTGGTAATCGTAGAGACAAACGCTAGATAAAAGAAATTGACAATATGATAGCACGCTATTAGTATTATTAGTATAATTTGCATTAAATCATGTCATCCTTTATTCATGTCTGTTTCAAATTTTGTTAGTATGTTACTATGAACGAACAATATTTTTTAAACATTGCACAGATTGATGAAGAGTAATCCTGGTTATATGATCCATTCCGGATAAAAGTGCAATTACTGAGGGCTAATAGATAGTCTCTGTTACGTTTTTATGTTACAGGTAACAATAGATATGAAATTACATAAACAATAAGACTACCTATCCACTTTAAAATCGAGGAAAATAACTTACGAGTAAATACTGTGTGGAATGACGTTGATATGACCTGTTTCTGCACCACATGTCATGTGACCTAAGGAACTGAGTTCACTTGAAGTAATGGTACTGGCATCATTTGATTTAGTTAGTGTTAGCCATCTATTAAACAGGGCTTGTTTCTATTGAAATAAAGAATTAATCTACCTATATCAGTCCATTACAGTGAACAGCAGAAAAATACTGCTGGAAAAATGCATTTTAAAAATTACAAAAATCAAAGTCCAGAGACATGGCAGGATCAAGACTGGACAGAGGTATCAACAAATAATATGGAAATCACCAACGAAGCATGAAACACTGAAACACTCAGAATATGAACTTCTCATAAAAACAAGAGTAATATCCGACAGGTGGTAGGGAAAGATAAGCAATAGCTGAAAATATACTAAACTCGTCACACTGTCACCAAGTCAATCACCGGCAAAATTTTAAAACGCAATACCAGAATCTGTGAAGACGAAAATCTAGCTTGAATTTGCCATGTTTGTTTTTGACCGTTATTTTTCTCGACTTCTTCAACCAATCCGCTACCAAAGAGATCTTTCAAAAAATATATGCCTCACTGATAGTGTGACTGGTGTCGTTAGCGGGGCAGGACATGCTTACCCTTCCGGAGCACCTGATGTCACTACCGGTTTTCATGGGAGTTCACACTATGAGTGCCTTAGTTTTTAATGTTGTCTTTTTATTTCCGTGCTTGTAGCTGTCTCGCGTCCTTGGTTTGTCTTGGTTTTTCTCTGTTGCCGTTTTTGCCATGTCTACGGATTTCGATTTTTGTAGTCTTCGCTTCCCTTGTTCCTTCCGTATTCTACTGCCGTTGTTTCTTGCTTTGAATTGTTCTAGTACTAGTGATCAATGAAGTATCTAGAATTGTTTGTATCATAAAAAACACAAGAAATACTCATAAAATAACTATTACAGATAAAATACACAATTATATGGAATGTGTTCCCATTGCAACTATTGGTTTTGCAAAAGCAACTCAAATGGTGTTTTGTGTTTTGATTTTTGTATTAACACTTATTAGATTTTCTGACATGTACAATTGTTTTTTTACGCTTTTATTTCTATCTTTCTTAAGCCATCTGAAAAAATTATTTTACATACTCGACTTATCAGCTGACTAGCAATTGAAGAGTTTGGACAACTTAGATATTAAAATTGGTAGTTTAGATATTTATAGTATTGCAGATAAACTTAGGTAATAACTAAGTACTTATCTTTTGTACAGACAAAATCAGGACTCCAAGATATGATTTTACATGTTCACGAGAAGAATAAAAATTTAGTGGCTAACATAAAGAAACAATTAAATCGCTCTTCGTGACAAAAGTCTGGTGAAGAGAGATGTTTTAGAATACCTGATTAGAATTTCACAAGTAAAATTGAGGAAATAAGTAAATGTTCATAAATGGAACAATCACTCCATTGACTAAATCATTTTAATGTACCTGTGCGTCAGTCCATCCATCGAACTCTCCAAGTTTACTGATTGCATCAAGATCTAAGGATAAAGTTTCTATTTCTGTAACTGTTAATCCTTGTACTATTACTCCAGCACTATATACGTTGCTTGCTGTCCATACTGAAGGATCTCCCCATACCTGAAAAAGTATTTCAATTCTCATATGTAATAGTTATATACAACCATGCAAAAAGTTTCTTTTAAAATTATGAACGACAGCATTTCAAATTACATTGAATTATGTATCATAATATTACAATTTAAACAATATACAAAGTAGATTGTTTTTTATTTTAACTTTTTCATCAGTAAAAGATGGATAATGATTGTGGGATAAATACAAACAAATAATATAACAAATATCTAGTATTGTACTTCAAAATATGGAGATACTTTAAAAGAGATGTTTTATATTTAAATACCAAATTTTTATACAACTCTGTAAGTTCCACTTACAGTTCCTCTTTTTGCAACGTCAGCCAAAGCTTGTTCCTGGGCATCGCTGTAATCTGTCACGGCACCAAGTATATCAGTGCAATCTATAAATTCTGTATCGTCCAAGTTATTAATTTGGTCTAGAGTCAGGGCAGATAATCCAGATGTTCCAATATTTCTCATGTAGCTACATGTTGGTGAAGCTGAAATATATTACTTGTTACATGTAAGTGTCGTTTTTGGAAAAATAAACCAAAAATATCCAGGAATAGCTAAACTGATTGAATGCATAACATAAAATTGATATTATTTGTTTTATATATCGATTGTGAGCAATGATATTAAGATTACTCAGAGAAGTTTATGAGAAGTAGATTGTAAAATATCTCATAATTCTTCTGAGCGGGCTTTTTTAATAGAATGAGTCAATTTTGCCTCATGTCCATGCTGTCTGTATGGTGCTGAAATATATGTTAAATGAACGTACCGGAGAAAAACATTATAGTTTATATTTAAGCTTACTTGTAGATCTTTTTCGGCGACCAGAGGAACCACTTGAGGAACTAGATGAACATGAATCCTGTACTGAAAGTAGTTTTTTCATTACTCTCTTTTTATTGGACTTGTATGTGCTGTCATCACTTGCACTTTTATCCATTTTAAATCCACTTTTTTCTCTCTCCTGATCTTTTTCTTCCTTTTCTTTGAATGCTCCTGATATTTTATCACTCATGTCACATAAGCATGCCTGGAAAAATCAAACAGTAACAGTAGAATGCCGCACGAAAAGAGGGTTAAAAACAGTCATAATACGCCGAAATAAGAATTCAATAATCAAAACCTAAGCACTTCCAGTGTAAACTCCAATAAAACCGAGAGTGACATCAGGTGCTTCGGAATGGTCATGTCCTGTTCTGTTTACAGAGGTGTTGACGTGATGACTGTAATAATGTTTGAATAAAGCGTGAATATAATTAGAGTATATGTGAATTATTTCATGAGATACATGTCACAATGATCAATGAACGGATATTGAATTAATGCACATGAGGCAAAGTCTCTATAAATATATAGTAAAACAAAGCAATGGAACAACGCTAAAATTATTCTACATCTTTAGTCACTATGAGGCAAGTTTATATTTTGTCAATCAATCTTTGATTGTTTTTTTTTTTTTTGGAGGGGTATTTTATCATCTTTGTTTGTGTGTCTAGTCTAGTACTTACACTGTCAATGGCATCTAACTGTGAGTCGGACATTTCAGATATAGATGATCCTAATGTAACTAAGGACACTGCATCAACCTTGGAACCGTCTTTCCTAAAATAAAAAGAAATTACTTTAGGTAATTTTAAGTCGTCATGCAAACCAAAAAGAAAACTTAACACCTTTTTAATATATCAATATCTGGCCTGACATGTAATTGTCATTACAAGGGATCGTCGCCAATTCTCTCTCTCAATCATGTGCAAAAACAACATCTTTCAGAGACAATTTGAAGTATATTTTACATATTTTTGTCCTAATAATAAATTTGCACATTATTAAGACGTATATTTTACATTAAATTTGCATTAAATTTCTTAAATCAGTGTATTTTGTATTGAACACTCACAAATCGAGTTTGTTTTGAATTGTTGATCCCAAATCTTTACGTTCAGCAGCAGTTAGGGGACATTTATCTATAACTGTAGAGTATTCATCCAATGCATCTGCGTCCAGTCGTTTTATTGATGAGCTATCCATGCCGCAGACCAAGTTGCCAGCAGCATCCAGGTCATCTTTTGTTATGTCTCCTGATGATGATTTTCCCTTTAAAATGAAAACAAAATTTTACCGCTTTTAATTTAAGTTCACAATAAACATTTCTGCTAACTTTGGGTCCCACCATCTAATCTGTAAGAAAATGTATCGAGTTGACCGAAAAACTAGCCATTAACAGAATTTGAGGCAGATGTGCAAAAATAAATAAATCAGCACTATAGTGAAATCTTCCTAAGATTCATATTCTTTTATGCAGTGGTAGTAAATTGAAATAACTTACACGGGTCTCCATGATAAATTTGTAGCCCTCTTTCATTTGTTTTTTAGACAACACTTTAGAATCTGCCTGTGATATGGTACTGGTAATCGCATCCTGATTACTGCTACCAAATTTTTTGAGATCTGTATAACTGTATACAAAAAATAATGGAAATTACAGTGAGTAAGAACGAAAAGTTTAATATACAAATGTATCAATATGCTTTTTGCTGCCATAAATTGTTTTTATCTACAAATTAGTAAAAATTATCTCTGCCTAACACCAAATACGATTATTAATGACTTAAGCATAAAAAACAATCTTTTTATCTGAATTTTGGCTTTTCTATTAAGGTCATTTTGTTTAATTGATATCTATCAGCTTTTACACGTTTTTCGATTAATGGACTTCCTAATGTTTTGGTTTGATCTGCACTGATGAGACATAAGTTGTCGAAATGCGCATATGCAGAGAGCAAATTATTAGTAACTTCGGTATTTTGTTATGCACATATGCAGAGAGCAAATTATTAGTTACTTCGGTATTTTGTTATTTTATCAAGAGGAACGGTAGTATATGTAGTTTTAAAATGGCAGCCTTGTTTTGAAGTGATCAAGTAATAAAACATAGGATATGCAAACATTAATTCAGATACACAAAAATCTTAACCATTTTAGCGTCATATCAGCGGGAGTTTGGTGCATCGTTAAAGTTTGTTAAATCCGCCATTTTATTTATAAAATCCCTAATCTAAGTCGGGAATATGATGACTGTCACAATTTTGCTCTGTGTTTGGGTATATGTGCCCTTGGATTTGTTGTTTGTCAAATGGATTTCCATTTTTATCCCTGCTTCGAACTTTTGTTGTCACATTTACTTATTCATTAGCATATAAAAAGACTAGTTTTCCATTACGCTATTTATCCTGCAATGGCCGTTCTATAAGACGAATACGACCCTACGAATATTTTTGTTTGTATTCGTAGGGTAGGCTGGTAACCGGTCCACGGTTTCGTACGACGAAAAGACAGGGCGACTCGATTGAAAACCCTACTACTTTGACGTCACAGTGTAAATTCGCCTATGACGTCACGGGATTAACTAAAATGGCCGGAGTTGTTTCCCGCTTCACTGGGAAAAAGCATTTTAAATAAGTTTTTAATAATTGCAGGATAAAAACAATATACGTACATTGTCGGAAAATAAATTTGTACTCGCTGCGAAACAGGCAAGAAATGCTCGGTAAACCTCGCATTTCTATCTGTTTCTCAAGCTCGTCAAATTAATTTTATATTTTCCGACAATGTACGTATATTGATTAGTTTTCCGTATGTGTCATTATGCTCTTTATCTGTCATAAATAAAATAATACAGCAAATGGTTTTGGAAGGAAAGCTTAAACAATCTGATTTTAAAATATATAAACCTTTTACAGGCTGAATGAAATTTAATTATCCCCCGCCATTCATGTTACCAGGATTGTGATTGGCTGGCCACACGTCGTTACAAAAACCAATATACCCGGGTGTTGCTAAGTAATATCCCCGGACGTTGCTAACCATCAAATGGTAAAAATCAAGTGCATTTTCACGCCGCCATCATCTAACTCAAAACTCATTGCTTCGGTGGAAAATGATGAAATATATGTATTTTTTTTAGAAAAGAAATATATCCTATGAAAACACAAAACATGCCCATTCCATCACAGGCGGACACAATAAAACTGTTACTGAGTAATTGTCAAGTCGTTTCGCTCTATTAGGCAACAGTTCGGTCCGTTCAGAGTTGGAATTTCTTCTAAAACATAAATTAATAGGAGTAATTTTGATAAATCTAATTCAAATAGAATTTAACCACAAGCTCTTTACTTCATATTAGATAAAAGTATGACAAAAGTATTTTTGTTTTCGTTCATATGCAGGGAATACCATTTCGCTTCTAAAAATAACAACGACAACGTCACACTCAGAATAGGGATTATGCACGCGATGTTTGGACGCAAAAACAGGAATGCCGTATTTCTCCTTAAATAATTGAAATAGGTCCACCATAGGTAGTACCCTCCACCTTGTAAAATATACTCAAAAATAATGAATTTCGGTACATTTTCGATAATAATCGTCGAAAACTACTTCGTTGCTACAGGTTTTACCTAAAATTGCGCTATTTAGGCGAAAAACCGGGGATAAAATCGTTATCTACGTTGATACCCGATATAGATATTTTATAATATACCGATATGCATATTGACCATAAAATACCTGAATTGTGCGTATAAGTTTGGGGATCCTTGGCTGAGAGTAGTACTGTCTGTCTGTGATTCTACGTCTGTAGAAGACGAGGAGTCAAAGTCGGTGGACTCTTTGTAAGAATCTCTGGCGGCTTTAACCTATTTTTTCGTAAAGTGAATAAAAATACATCATTAATCAATCTACTTTACAAAAAGAAAAAACGCACTAAAACGAGTGAATGTTTGTTAAACGAATACCCATGTTTAAACTCGAAAGGATACACAAGCAACATATGATACACAGATTTTTTCACAAAATTAAAGTCTGTATTTTTTCAAATGACATTTATCTATAGTGTAGAATTTTAGTACACGTTGACTTGTGTAACAATGAATTTCTAACAATTAATGAATTTCATTTTTCCTTTTCCTATTGAAAACAATGAGGGTAGAATTCACAAACAATTTATTATACTAGTGGTGAACAACATTGCAAGGTAAAACTACACCAAGATATTATATCACACCCTCTGCATGAGGAATTAACGTTTCTGTAGCAACTCTGCCTGGTTAGTTTAAGATATGACTCGTAATATTCTTTTCTATGGCTACCGATTCAAAACGCTAGAACAAAACTCTCGGTTTTAGTTGGCTTTTGTTCATGTCCATATTTTCTATACTTACTACTGGGTTTTTACCTGTCTTACCGCTAACGTCCATTTTCTTGTACAGTAACCACTTACTTGTTCTTTCTTTATACATGGCGACTTCGTAATTGCATTCATTTTATCAACACGTTCACCATCATTTGTGATATTTTTTATCTGAGCAACTGTCAGTCCACAGGCAATATTTTTAATGTTTGTTAATCGCTGAATCGTAAAGTTCGTATCAGACCCGCTGACATCTCCGACTTTGTCGATTACTTTATCCATAAGAATTTTTGCCTGGAAAAGAAAACAGTATATATATGATCAACTGTGCATCGTGTAAAATCGTCTGCTGCATAATAATAATTAAAGAACCTAAGTGAGCAAGCTCACATACCCCACGCCCCCACATATCGGATAATCCTGCATTACCTAAAAATTACCAAAAATTTTGATCAAAGTAGTTTGCACATCTCTTACAGATACACAATCATCCTGCAAAATATCTTGAGTTATCCGGACAAATAATGTACCCTATATGCAATATAATGCATAAATCAACGGCAGTAGAACACCGAAGGAACAAAGGGGCGAAATTCACAAAAATCGAAGTCCAAAGACAGGGCGAAAACGAGAACACAGAAAACAATGACGTTAGACACAAAAACAATGACGCCAGACAGACACAAAGCACAGAACCAGAAACCACAACATTCAGAACAAAGGCACTCACAGTGTGAACTCCAGTGAAATTGAGAGTGACATCAGGTGTTCCGGAAGGGTAAGCATGTCCTGCTCTGTTAACAGAGTGATTCAATCCGGGAAAATGTCAAAGTCGGTAGTCAAATCCGGGAAGACGTGAATCTAGCTGAAAATGTCCACTTTCATTTGGGATACTGACACGTCATATCTTTCAATGATGCTATGGCATCTTGAGGGATGAAATTAACAAAGGTTGAACAGATCCCTGACTAAGCAGCTTTTGGGACAGTGTTTTTGCTCTGTTCAAAAAATCACTGTACAAACTACAAGCTCGACAGTAACGAATCAACTATGTACATTCCATAGGCTGGAGAGGTAGGTATATTGCTGCTAAGAAAGGGAAAGTTCACAATGGGGAAATTAAAATCATCATGCTTGTCATATAGCTTAGATTTCAACCGTCCATCTTCGTCAATATATAATAAAAGATCTAGGTACGAAGCTGAAGTAGGTGTTTCAGTTGTTTCTTTAATTTCAAGCTCATTTGGATAGATCTGATGTAAATAATCCCTAAATTTAGGATTATTAAGAGAAAGCACATCGTCTATGTAGCGGAAGCTGAAATTAAAGGACTGGGCTAAATGGTTTTGTTTTCTTTGAATAAGCCCTTGTAAAAACTTGGCCTCGTACGAGTAAAGGAAAAGGTCAGCTAAAAGCGGCGCACAGTTTGTTCCCATAGGAATCCCTATTGTCTGTTGGAAAACACGACCTCCAAATTCGATAAAAATGATAAAGTTCAACAATGTGTAGTTTTCTGAAAAATTATCAAAAATCAAAATCCAAGTAGTATGCACATCTTTGATATGTGCACAATCAGCCTGCAAAATAAAAACATCCGAGCTTAAAAACTGTAGGAGTTATCCGGACAATTGGTGTACCCTATATGCAATATAATGCATAAAAATGACAAAGTTCAACAATGTGTAGTTTGCTGAAAAATTATCAAAATTCAAAATCCAAGTAGTATGCACATTTTTGATATGTGCACAATCAGCCTGCAAAATAAAAACTTCCTACCTTAAAAACTGTAGGAGGATTTAACCGGACAAATGGTATACCCTATATGCAATATAATGCATAAAAATGATATGGTTCAACAATGTGTAGTTTCCTGAAAAATAATCAAAAATCAAAACCAAAGTAGTATGCACATCTTTGATATGTGCATAATCAACCTGCAAAATAAAAACTTCCTAGCTTAAAAACTGTAGGAGGATTTATCCGGACAAACGGTGTACCCCATATGCAATATAATGCATAAAAACGACAAAGTTCAACAATGTTTAGTTTGCTGAAAAATTATCAAAAATAAAATCCAAGCAGTATGCACATCTTTGATATGTGCACAATGAAACTGCAAAATAAAAATTTCCTACCTTTAAAACTGTAGGAGGAGTTATCCGGACAAATGGCGTACCCTTTATGCAATATAATGCATAAAAATGACAAAGTTCAACAATGTTTAGTTTGCTGAAAAATTATCAAAAATCAAAATCCAAGTAGTATGCACATCTTTGATATGTGCACAATCAACCTGCAAAATAAAAACTTCCCAGCTTAAAAACTGTTGGAGGAGCTATCTGGACAAATGGTGTACCCACTTGATGACAGACAGACGGACAGACTGACGGACCAGTCAAAAACTATATACCCTCCGCAAGAGTTATCCGGACAAATGGTATACCCTATATGCAATATAATGCATAATAATGACAAAGTTCAACAATGTGTAGTTTTCTGAAAAATGATCAAAAATCAAAATCCAAGTAGTATGCACATCTTTGATATGTGCACAATCAACCTGCAAAATAAGAATTTCCTTGCTTAAAAACTGTAGGAGGAGTTATCTGGACAAATGGTGTACCCACGGACGGACGGACTGACGGACCAGTCAAAAACTATATACCCTCCGCAACTTCGTTGCGTGGGGTATAATAAAACACCATACCAACGATATGTGTAAAAATATATCAATGCTAGTATGATATATGCAGGGCGAGATTAAAAAGCAAAATATGTACCCAAATAAAGACACAACAAAAGTGTGTGGGGATATTGTCGATTGTTACCTCTAACGATATATGCATTTTGTTTCTTAACAGTACATACCCGTTTCTTATCAACCTCTATGGATACTTCGGACGAGTCGCCAGTAATATCAGGTAAATCATTAATATCAGCTTTCATCAGAGTATCAGTTGGTAGGTCATCGCCCATGCCACTCTCGATGGCCTTTTTCATACCTGCTGCGGTTGTGCCAAGCTGTAATATTTGTAAAACTATTAATATATCTAAATGAATGATTTCGATTTTCTTTTTTCTGTCATATTTACTTTAATACTATTTCTTCACTTTTCTAGTGCAAAATACCCAGCTTAATAAAGTAAGTGAGAACCAAAAAAAAATTATATCATATTGCTCAGACTGAATTCTGTGGTAAAGAATTTATAAATCTATTCAGTTTATTGTTATATGAGGAAATGTCTTTTTATTCTTTCACAAAAAAAACTTTTTAAAAAAGTTTTGATAATATCAAATGTCAAATTATTCCTACCTTCTTCATAAGGGCTCTGACCATTGCTTTTGGTGGTTTTACTTTACTTTTCTTTATGTTTGATGCCAACTGTTCAATAACTGTATCCGAAAATGAAGAGCTTGAGATTTTTTCTATATCACTTGCTCCCATGGAAAGAACTATTGGTCCCATTTGCTCTAGGTCTGAACTGTCAAAATCTCCCTGTAAGTTATTAAAACATTCTGTGTTTAAAAAATTACCTATAAAAATCTTAATGTCATTTCATATTTAGAATATCAGGTTTTTTTAAGTTTCATAGGTAACAACTGACGCGTATCGTGCAACAAAAACAGTTAAATAAGTTCAAAAGAAGCTATATGCTCAGAAGATGGATCAAAATCGTTTTTTGTCAATGTGATAAATCAGATTCAACAAAAGATATATTCAAACTAAATAGGCACTGTTTCATGACTCCTTCGTGAAAAGCCAGATACGGAATGGGCTTGATTTCAGGCTGAAACAGTCTTTCTGTCATCATTATTGAATGACATATTTCCTCCACTTTTAAGAAAATAATCTCTCGTAAACAATGTTTAATCCTGACAAAATAAAAATATTGTTAGTTGGCAACACCGTGACGTAGATATTTTGATTCATTTTAAGCAACAGCTCAGATTCTAAACGACCTTTTTACAAAAAATAATTAATTATATTAGAAGGTTGTTTCAATTGGGCTAAAGATTGCTTTTCTTCGGTTTATCCGTGAATTCTTTGTCAATTTGGGTGCAAAATTGCTAAAATACATCGGCTAACGAATACCGAAGCAAGAACGAGGAAAGGGGAACTTCTAAAATCATAAATCCAAATCACGGCAATTCACAGCAACACGATTTGAGAAAGGTGCAAATTTTAATCTCATAGGCAAAGCGAACAATATCTTATTATGAAAATTTCAAAATGGTGGAACGAGAATTTCAGTTCAAGTGCGCATTTATAACCTAATCTCATTGATGTAAATATTATGAGTTTTTATCTAACTTGAACAAAAAAGGAAAGCACAGATGTCATGAATGCAACAAATCTGGAGTTGGATCCTGTGCCTAAGACCAAATGATATAGAGTTCTAGTATATAATATTATGGAAATTATATTTCCACTGGGGAATTTTTAACATTACATTTGGATACTAAAAAAATTCCGAACATAACTCTCAAGAGCCAAAATCAAAAGGGCAAAACTAGCGCAGTAGAATACCGAAAAGATATGGATAAAAAGACAAAGTACGTGCAAAAAGTCGTAAAGGATTCGTACAGGCATTCCATAAGAAATTGTGGTTTTTCCAATGTTAGGGTTCAAATTACACTAACGAAATGTAATTCATCGAGATTTGGTCTATCTGCAATATAAACATTTTAAATACAGTTTTGTGAGTCAATTAATAGTAAAGTTCATATTGTTCAGTGAAAAAAAAAATTTCGATAATATACTCTAGAACTCACTTGATATCCTCAGTCGTATGTCTTACGGATTTTTTTTACTGGTCTCTCCCTCTAATTGTTTGGACTTTTGTTGTCACCTTTATTTGGTATCTTCAGTCGTTATATATCAATATTTCGCATGACAAGTGTTTTTTTGAAATAGTGGGATCATAAGTGCTTATTCTATTCATTAGTCTTTGGTGGTGAGTGTACAAAGAACGTATTTTCTTTATAGTGTAAATTTGCATGCGCAATTTAAATCTAAATTTCACCATAACTCCTATATCGTTTATAACTTACATTAGTTTTTCCAAATGAATCTTTTGCTGCTTCAAGTAGTTTCTTCCCCTAGACAAAAAGATTAATATTTCATGTCACTTAATTCTTTTGCCATTTTTTTTGCATAGTTTTTGTTATGTAATTGTTATGTACTAATTCGGTTGAGAATACCGTAACAGGTATTCACGACTAATCAATGGAAAGTACTATTACAAAAACATCAGCTCAACAATTAAAATACAGGTGAATTGGTATCAATCTGTGGAAAAAAAGCGATAAAGGTAAGTGACGACCAGTCAATATAAATACTACAAATATATGAAGTCCATTCTTTACCATAAATTAACAAAAGCATTCAATTCTTAAAGAAGAATGTTTTAATTCGGCAAAATCCAGAAATCATTGTTATTTGAATGAAAAGGCCGTACAGACCAGAACTTTTCAGAAGCGTTGACAGTATATCTGATACTCCTGTGATCTTCCATGGTATAGAACATATACCGACCCAAATATTTAGGTCCTACATCCGTTATGTTTGCATAATTGCTTAGAGTCTTTTTACTGTCGACTATCTGTTATCGAAGAATCACTCCTATATCGTAGAGTATTTTTTTCTAAGTACAAGAATGCTGAAGTTGCATTAAAGAATGGTAAATTTAGTTATGCTGTACACGTGTTTCAAGGAGTAACCTCTCATCAGCAGCATTTAAATCAAACAATATGGAAAGTCATAGTCTAAAAGTAGTAAAAAGAAGTACTCATTTCCAAAAATATCGAAATATGTTGCCAAATCCAGTAACAAGGACATCCACCGAGTGCAAAACGGAATGAAGCCTTAGTATTTTTAAGGGGTTATAATTTTGATAAAACAGTAAATTTCTATAAAACGCTCGGTAAAAGTTTCCTGTCAGACAAGTCTGACTATTGGGCTAGTGAATAACCTTGGAGACCTCTGGTTCACCAGCAGTGGCATCGGCCCAATGGTTTTCAAATACCATTATACCAAAGTTGCATAATTAACAGTAAATTTCGTTATGCTGTACACGTGTTTCAAGGAGTAACATCTCATTAGCAGCATTAAAATCAAACAATATGGAAAGTCATAATCCAAAAGAAGTAAAAAAACAAAGGTGAATACTTTTGGTTCCTCTTTCAAAATCTTTTTCTTTTCATGTTTTGTACTGTAATCAAACAGTAAGGAGGCTGTCTTATTTTTTGTCCTTTGCCTTGTTTGTAATTTAAGTTACATATTCAAGAAGTCAAGATGGATTGAGGGAGGTTGAAATTTTGAAACATTTGCTGGAAAAGGTTGTGTGCGATGACATGTTGATTATTAATAATAGTACCTACCATCTTTTTTGATGTGACTGTAACATTCTTCATTTTACCATTAGATAATGCATCTCTTAGTGCAGATGTTGGAATCGAATCAAAAGAAGTTGATGGAAGAAACTTCAACAATGGACCCATGCAATCCAATTTAGCCTGATCATATGTGGAGGGGTCAGCTAAACTTGGTACACGCCTTAACATGACATTTGTAAGTTCTTTGAGCTGCAAATGTAATTATTTCACAAATAAAACAATTTTAACGATAAGTTTGATTATCAATACTAACGCAATTGAAGATTTTCCAAATAAGATTAAATTCAATCATGTAAGACGTTGTATTGTTAATTTTAAATGGGGTGAAGGTTCGCTATGGAGAAAACTATACTATTTCAAAAATCACTTTTAAACAAACGGAACTTCTTGAAAGTCAAAGAACAATCCTAAATGACAAACACGCACTGTGGTTATATCTATATCAATAAAACGCTTATTGCGTGAATTTTTAATTCTCTTTTTATCATCTAGCTATGGAAAAAAATCCATTTTTACAATCCATGGCATTTAAGTCTTGAACGAAAAATGGAATTTCCATCAAAATCAAACTTGACCTTTACTTGATAATAGGAAATAACATATTAAAATTTGAGAAAGTTGTGTTCAAGCGTTCCTTTTTTTATCATCAATTTTGACATAAACGATAGTTTTAAGTTGACCTTGTTAAGAAGTTTTACTCTCAAAGAATTTTAAAAAATTGGTATTTTTCCTGATGTCGACAGTGTTAAGAGTTTAATGGGGAAGAAACTGTTCACAAGTAATAAAATTCGTTTATAAATTTTGACTTTCCCATCAAAACAAGCTTTATTTAACTTGCACTGAAGAAAAATCATTTAGAATTTGTTCAGGAGTGTTTATGGCACAGTTGGAGAGTCAAAAACATCAATTGTGTCTCTCCCGGCACCTGAATCGATTTCCTGGGACTCCGGCTACAGAGCTGCCGGGTCGTCCCCAGTCATTTCATAGGGGATTGCCCTTTCTATGCGATGTAGTCAGGTCAAAATTGGGAAAGCCTGACCGCAAACCATTGTTAGCCACTCTGTTTAAAAAACACCACGCTCTACGCAGTATAAAGACCCTTCTATACATTTGTTTTTCTCTACTAAGGAGAGCAGACGCACTGGATGTCGTATAGAAGAATCACTCAATTTCCGGCACTCTACCAATTTCTTCCCCTTATCCAGAGACAAAACTCTTTGCCCCAGTTTTCCCTTCCACCTTTATTTCTTTCTTCTTTATCTTGCAGTTCTTTCTTTTTAATTGATTATTTTTTTTCTCGTCCTTATAAAGCTGAAATATTGCTCACTGGATATCAAACTCTAACTAATCAAATTAACAAATAAATCAAAATTTGCAATTGGATCCCTTTCAAAATGTTCTACTCACTACACTTGTTCAATGCTGTTTAATGCATTTCAATAGGCCTTGTTCAAACACACTGTACTTACGGAAGCTTCGTCCATATCGTCAGCTTTGTCACAAATTCCACACACTGCATCCTTCAGTTCAGTAGGATCAAGTTCGTTCAAAAGGCTTTTATTAAAGAGCAGCATCTGGAATGAGCTAAATCAAAAACAATCTTCAAGTTTATATATTTGAATAAATTTTCATAGAATGCATTTGTGCTGTTTTGTAAGTCTGTCCGTTCACACGGTAACAGCATGTATAAAAAGTCTTCAATTATAAACACGTATGATCATTTACACGAAAAGAAACTACTAAAACTTAACGAAAACTTTTATAAATGTTTTATCTAAATCGTAAAGTTTTAAAATATCATGGAGATATAATAACCAATAGGGTTTAAGCTTAAATGGTTTGCCAAATCTTCATGCTAAAATATAGGCAATTAGTTTTCTTTACTTATGGTAAAAGTTGAAAACCGTTTTTAAACATTGGAATAAATATTTACCTTCATTTCAATAAACTTCGATATTAATTAATCGTTATTATTTTTACTCAGTGATGCAATTCTAGGAAGTAAGGTAACACCGTTTTGACAGTTAAACTCACCAATGAGAATGAAAAGTACAAATTAATGAGAATAGAACTAATTGATTTTTTTTCGTATTTAGTTTTAACTAGTTCCAATAGATTCCGGAATCCTTTCTGAAGAAAAACATATGATCAAGTGCGGCCATACAAAATAGTTATTTCAGCCGTTTGAAAAATAAATGAAACATTACTTGACAATCTGGTCCTTTTTAAGATCCTTTGGCTGTATACTGGGGAGAATATTATCCTTCATGAACTTGATCATTTTCTTCGTGTCTGTTTTACTGAAGTCAACTTTGGATAACATCTGCAAAATCAATCAATAGTTATAAGTACTAAGCCATCTGCAAACACAAAATGGACAAGTCATGTTGATAAAATAAATTCAGTTTTAAATGAATGGTTAGAAGTACACGTTTATTTTATAAATACATCAACATGTAGGGTTGAAATAATAAAAACCATGCCTTCTTTTACGAAAAACTTTTCAAATAGATGTCAGAATAATAAAAACAATGGCATATATTGAAACTGGTAAAAAGTTTAATATATTTGTTCCATTCCGTAGACCTCAATTTTCAGTCGAAGTCAAAGATCACGTGCAACTGGGTCGAAAAAGTCTTCGGCAATGGTTTAGAAATTCAAAGGTATGCTTTAATGTTCTTGGGTCTCAAAATAAAGCTTACTTCTGATTTGTCCATTAGATCTCCCATCATTGTTGGGTCTGCTCCACATGCCGATAAAAGATCAGCGAGAGAATCTTTTTCACTAGCTGTTATTGTTTTTCCATTGCGTTTGTCATCTTGGAACTTTGATATCGTGATATTTGCCAAAACATCGATGGATCGTTTGCTGAGTTTGTTACAGTGTTGTGACAGGCTGTCCACGCTATAAGAAGAAAAGATATTAAAATTCTGTTTTAATGTAAAGCAAAAATATAGCAAACTCAAAAAATCGAAATAAGTAACATCAATATATAATCAGTTAAACGGTTGATCAATTCTAGTTTTAGTTAATGTCATTTCAGCAGTATTTTCAGCTTAAGTGATACAGGAAACTGTAGTGAATGTTTTCAATGTTTTTGGGTAGTCTGTTTGCTTTTTTAGTATTCTTTTTAAATTTCAGTTTTTTTTTTTAATTTATTCTTTGCCGCCGATCTGTTTTAATCCAAAGCTGATGAATTATCAAGGTTGAAAATGAATAAACTTTGTACATTGTTTTCATTTTCTCAAAACGATACGTCTGGCAACTCAAATATTCAATTTTAACAGATTCAGTTACTTATACTAAAGCAGGAGTCAAAAAACGACAGATACAATCCATATAATATAATGTTTATGTTACAGTACAAATTAGAATCCAGTAGAATCCAGAATCCTCCTAGTACAAATTGGAATTCTAATTTCTACTGGGACAAATTAGAATTCTGATTTGTACTGGATTTAATCCAGTATAAATTGGAATTCCAATTTCTCCTAGGAGAAATTAAGATATCCTAATTTATACTAGTAGGATTCTGGATCCTACTAACTCAAATCAATAGAAACGGCGGTAGAGAAGTAAAACATTATTAGTAATATGTCTCTTTCATTGTTTTGGTGGTCATTTGATTAAAATATCAATTTCGAAAGAATAAGATTAATTGTCTAATTATATAAAAGATGTAGATGTTTTGCTTCGAACTCTTAAACCTTTGAGCACAGTTTAAACTTTTGATCACTAGTTTTCATAAGTAAACTTTAAATATGGAAGAAATTAAGGAGGTTTTTACAGAAAAAATATTGGGATATGCATTTTTTCTAAACATGGCATACTTATAAACTACTGTTCTGATATTGGTCTTGTTGACTGGGTTTTTTGTTCCCCTTGTTTAAATGCAGTAGATCCTGTTACTCTACCTGAAATTTTACACATTGTCTTGTTAAAAAAAATCGTTCATTGGAAGATGGCAGTATAACAGCCATAGTGTGGAATTACTCTGTCAAATGCAATAGTATGCAATGCCTTTGTCGTAAATCGAACAACATTCCATGCTCTACCAAAATGTCACAGAGTTCCACCAATTGTTACAACAAATGAATAGTTATATTATAATTATGTCATTTGTCATTCTATTGTTTTAGTATTTATAAATTAAAATGCTGTGACATAACAAAATCGAAAACTTTTTCAGCTTTGAATGTAAAAGTAATATCCAGAATCCCCCTGAACAAAATATCCAGTATTATTCAGGATCGTACTAGAAATTCTGTAGGATTCAGAATCCTACTAGTACAAATCAGAATATCTCAATTTTTCCTAGAAGAAATTGGAATTCCAATTTGTACTGGATTAAATCCAGTATAAAACGGATTTCTAATTTGTTCTGGTAAAATTAAATACAGTACAAATCAGAATTCTAATTTGTCCCAGTAGAAATTAGAATTCCAATTTGTACTAGGAGGATTCCGGATCCTACTGGATTCCAATTTGTACTGTAAAATTTATATTGAAAAACAAGCTTAATATTTTAACGTAGAGAAATCGAATAAAGACTTTCGAAAAGTTTATCAACTTCAAAGTAGTGTATTAACGAAATCTGAATAAGGATTTTTTCCTCTTTTTTAAGGTAGAAATACTGAACCTCTGCATCAATAAATGATGGAGAAGGTAAAACCTCTGTGAAAACTACAACAATGGCTCAGTATATTGCTGGTGTGAAAGCTTCTGAGAAAGTACGTCTTCTAAATGGGCAAATCGCTGTTTACAACACAGTAACGGCACAAACCGGCAATACAAGCACTTTAATGTCTGTCACACTGACAAGCATCTTTCCCTACGGTAAAAGCCAAAAAATGGTAGGTATTGTGGCACCAATTATATCTTCATGTTGATTGTTATTTCTATAAGCAGATATGCACAGTGGTACATAGTTTGTGTTTTAATCACAATTTTCAGTTTGAAAAGTATTGTGGTTTAGATAGAGTGTATATATATAAATATAAAACTAAAGAAGATAATCAAGGTATGAGAATGGTTCTTACTTTGATATCATAACTTCTGGAGGAGCCTTTTTAAAACACTCCATATCCAAAATTTCAGGCGAGTACTTCATAGTCAAGTTCCACTGTTCTCTGTCCCAGTTTGAGCAATTCCTAATATCGACCAGTGACTTTATGGACGCTGCACTGACTGACCCTGAAGACTGGAATGCAAATTTATAAGAATTCGTGACAAAGTTAAAAGGCATTGTTTACTCTTATTAACAAGTGCATCACATGTTTCCAAGTTATTACATCATGGTGCAAAATCTTTTTTTCTAAAATCACTTTTGTTAGTTTATTAGTCATTTTAAGTATTAACATTTATTTTTGTTTTTAAATTAAAACTAACAATCCTTAAAAACTTGACTCACCAGTAATATTTTTCCACACTGAAGATTTCTGTTAATGGCGACTTTAGTAAAACAATCAACTTTGTCTATCCCTTTACACATTTCAAGTTTCTGGTCATCATTTAACCTTGAAAACATTCTAAATTCAACGTTTTTCTGGAAAAAAATATTGGATAATCAAGATTGAACGGTTAAAGTGTATTTACATTTAAATATATAAAGAATTAAAATTGTGTTGATGTCAATCAGCTTATCCACTAAAGAGACATGGGTTGAATGAATAGCCATCTGCAGAAACTAAATACATGTTGACTTCAACCTCGGTATTTTGTTCTTTATAACTACTGTACCCACACATCTGCTGTGGTGGTGGTATGTTAGTCCCTGGAAGTTTTTACCATCCAGGCAGTCAGTACTGCTGTGTTGGTGGTATGTTAGTCCCTGGAAGGTTTACCATCCAGGCAGTCAGTACTGCTGTGTTGGTGGTATGTTAGTCCCTGGAAGTTTTACCATCCAGGCAGTCAGTACTGCTGTGTTGGTGGTATGTTAGTCCCTGGAAGTTTTTACCACCCAGGCAGTCAGTACTGCTGTGTTGGTGGTATGTTAGTTCCTGGAAGTTTTACCATCCAGGCAGTCAGTGCTGCTGTGTTGGTGGTAAGTTAGTCCCTGGAAGTTTTTACCATCCAGGCAGTCAGTACTGCTGTGTTGGTGGTATGTTAGTCCCTGGAAGTTTTTACCATCCAGGCAGTCAGTACTGCTGTGTTTGTGGTATGTTAGTCCCTGGAAGTTTTTACCATCCAGGCAGTCAGTACTGCTGTGTTGGTGGTATGTTAATCCCTGGAAGTTTTTACCATCCAGGCAGTCAGTACTGCTGTGTTGGTGGTATGTTAGTCCCTGGAAGTTTTTACCATCCAGGCAGTCAGTACTGCTGTGTTGGTGGTATGTTAGTCGCTGGAAGTTTTTACCATTCAGGCAGTCAGTACTGCTGTGTTGGTGGTATGTTTGTCCCTGGCAGTTTTTACCATCCAGGCAGTCAGTACTGCTTTGGTGACAAGAATGCCGATTTTATTTGCAACATACAAATTTTGACTTTGGAAAATTTATGTTAATACTACGGAATATTTTCCTCGTGCTGATTTTTGCTTTTCATTTATATTCTATATGTTAATAGTTTTCTTCTAACTTTTACATATCTATCGATTTATATTTTGCAAATGCTTTGATTTGATCTGCACTTAAGATTGGTGGCTGTTTTCAGAGACTAAATTAACAGTAATTAGGCCTATGGCATTTTGTTATTAATGGTCATCAGTCGAAGTTGCTTGATCTGACAGATTTATTCATTTATATGTTTTATCTGTAAAACCAATTTTTCGTATGCTTCGTCCTTGGATTGATATTTTCTCTTCAATTTGACCATCACTATTTTCCATGTTGAATTTCAAAGTATTTGTTGATATCGGCATTCTTCTCTTGAAGATTGTATCGTCAAAGGTTTCATGGCGTTGCGTCATACACCAATAATCTGTTTACATTATGATGGATTTGCTTTTTGAAGATCAAACAGAATGTCTCTGATTCAGCATTGTCTTACCCATGCTTCCTATTGACTGCAGTTACTGTATACGTTACTGTTTTCTTTATCCAAAGAATAATTGTATGCTGAATATTTTTTATGAAATAATATGACTCTAACATACTAGTGAAAATCACAATTTATTCTTACACAATATCACTAAGTTCTTCCCTTTGTTGACTCCACGACGGAGGCAAATGATCAGAGATTATTTTCAACTTTGAAAATTTGAATTCACTATAGTTTGAAAGTAATAACAATAATTGAGTGCCTGTAGTCGAAAACAAATCTTTCGTGAACTTTTAATCTGCACCGACGAGACAAAAATTGTAAGAAAAGATATTTTGAGAATATATCTTCTTAATTAATTACTCTCTTATACAAATATACTATACCTCGAGAATGGAGAATGCAACCTTTGTAACACTTAAAATGTCTTTTAGATCCCGGAGGGAAATTGTTGTTGGATCTTTTATGAAGTCAATCAAATTATCCTGTTGTCTCTTATTCAGTGAAGCCCATGTTTTCAGGTAAAACTTAATGCCGTCACAGGTTGACATGTAGGCTGTTGTTTCAAAAACTAGAAAAAAAAAACAGTACCTGGAAAGTTTGTTGTAGAATTAAGTATGGTTGTCTAGAAATGACCGGTACCAAGTCCGGTTATCTCGAGTTTCTATCGTTGTTTACGTTGTCTTTTTGTTGGTGTTTTTCCTGTGTAATTTCCAGGTGATTTGTGACATGTAAATGTAATTTCCAGGTGATTTGTGACATGTAAATGTAATTTCCAGGTGATTTGTGACATGTAAATGTAATTTTCGGCCATTGTGGTGTTTCCTGTTTTCTTTTGCAATTATGCAGAGTTTCCAGCAAATAGTTTAAACAGAAACTAAATACCATTGCATGATTATTCTATGGTTTACGTTTTCTCATTCCCATTCTGTTTGCAAGAAATGCACATAATGCATTTTCCTTTCGCTGAATGAGTTGGTTAATGATCTTTATGCAAAAGCAATGCAGATTGTACATATCAGTTGCCGAAATAACATACATAATCGTTTATCCCGGACAGGGACGTTTGTGATTTTATAACTTTGGTTGTCAATGTTACATTAGCATACAAGTTCAGCGGAGGAATGGTGTATCTGTTTATCATTTCTCACTACTGGCCCTCTGTTACCTAAAATGAATAGTGCAGATTAAATTAAAACATTTTGGAAGTTCTTAAGCTTAAAAATATATTGAAAATTTCCCAATAAAATTGGTTTTTATACTAGCATCAAAGTACTAATATCTTAGTTGGTAAATACCCCCCTCCCCCTCCCCGGGACTTGCAATGGCTTCGACCGACTGGTAATAAATAACTATCTAAATATATACGCGATTTTAAATTTTGTTTCTGTTGATGGTCATTTCGACAATTCGTGTGTCTTAAGTGTAGATAAAATCATATGTAGAATGACTGATAGAGAAAAATAACAATATGATCTACATGATAAACCAGAAGCCACAAAGGACAGAACTTGGCATGAATGAGATACTTCTTAGTCATAAACAAACTCTAAAATTTTAGATATTACAACATTCCCATACAAAATCGTTTTTCGGGCCAACATCGAGGTACTACTGACTACTGGGTTGGTAAAAAGTAATAGTCTATGAAAAGGGCTTTGACTCAGTGGTTAAAAGTTACTTGAATTCCGACGTTCTTGTATATTAAATTCCGCAAATGGTCATTTCAATATCCTTTTTCCTTCAGTGCAGATGAAATCAAAATATTATGGAGACATTAAACCGAAAGATTTTTCATAGCTTATAAAGATTCATTAGGATCGGCTACAGATACCTTTTTATTGATTGAGATACTCCTTCGATTTACACAATTTTTTAAAAAATTTATATATTTTTTTTTCGAAATAAAATTGTTTTTAAGCCAGCACCGAATTACTAGGTTGCTTGATACCCTCTGACTGTACGGTTGATGAATTCTCACCAGCCAAACAGCAGAAACAAAGTGGTAATGATTCGAAGTATCTTATTATCTTTCAAACTTTCACCTTAGCCTTGTTTGATGGTAACAGAAATAAGATGTGCCGTGAATTTTTATTGGTTTTGTCTTAGGATTAGAAAATGACATTTACCAAACAGTCACTCAAAAGATCTTTCACAACATTATTTTTACTTAGTGTTGGGATAGACATTTCACTGACTTACGACCTGTCAAGGGCGGTTGCTGTTGAGTTGATTCCGACCACTGCCGCAATGGAAGGGGAGATTTGGTCAGCCATAAAAACCACCATTTCTTTTGAAATGCCTGTACCAAGTCAGGACCATTGCAGACGACATTTTTGTCGATGGTTTTCACTTGATTTGTCTTTTTGTCTCATGGACTTCAGCTCTTGATCACTCTGTTCGGTAATTTTCTTAGTTATATATATTTGAAATAGGCTTTAACTTATTTGTATAACTTGGATCAGTTAATATACAATCTCTTCCTAATATTGATTCAAAAAGAAATAAGAAGTCTCAATCTCAATAATGAAGTAACCACTATTGTATACTTACGTGAAGTATTTGACAGAAACGCGTGATCGTCTTGAGCTGCTTGGGGAAGTGAATCAAGGAATTTCTGCTTAATACTTCCAAACATATCATAAGCCATGCAGTTCTTCTTTTGGTCTGAGAGACGCTGGCAGGACTGACACTCCCTTGGACATGGAAAGAATACTGGCACTGATGGTGACGAGACTACAATATTTTAACATTTAAATATAATGATAAATTTTTTTCAAAATAGCATTGTAAAGAAATTATACAGAATCGATTTTGTATTAAATATAAATTGAGTGTGGACATTAGAATTCAGAATCAGTTAATCGTTTAGTTCCGTTTTATTTGCCAGTTTTGACTTGGTCAAAGCCACTACACCTACACCAATTATATGTTGTGGTTGTCTTCCATATGGTCTTTATTGTCGGACAACGGATGACAGTGAATTGTAAGAACACTTTGCTGGTTTATTTCATGTTTGTTGACGGATCTCACATCCATGAGTAAAAGGCAACATGAAGGTAGCGTTGCTTAACATTTCGAATTGAAACTGTTGGTATGGACCGTCTTGAATTTACACTTTATAAGGTATGACAAAAGTTCATTGCGGAAGGCCTCAAGGTGACGTCAAAATGAAGAATAAAACATTGTTCAATTGCTTGGTTTTACCTCGTATTTATAGAGACTGTCTCTTGTGCATTTACTCCATAACCTTCCATGGTTTATCTATAATTTTACAATGTAGCATTTCTTTATACTTTATATTTCACTCTCCAGATGAAACAAAAAGAATATAAAAGATTAAAACTGCAGGTAAAACATTTTTAAACATTTCATATTCAACTTAAAGATTAAACTGCAAGAAAATTTCGTTATCAACATTTCAAATTTAATTGGAAGATTAATGCTGCAAGCAAGATTTCCTCATCAATATTTCAAATTCAATTGGTAGATAAAACTACAAGCAAGAATTACTTTTAAATATTTCAAATTAAATTAGAAGATTAAAGCTGTAATCAAGATTTCGTTGTCTTGCCAATTTTTCAAATCCAGTCCGGAGGCTAAACTACAACTAAGATTATTTTCTTATCAACATTTCAAATTCAACTGGAAGATGAAGCTGCCACCAAGAGTTTGTTTGAAGTATTTCAAATTCAATTGGAAGATTTAACTGCAAGCAAGATTTCCAAATCAACATTTCAAATTCAACTGCAAGATAAAACTTTAAACAAGATCTCCTTATTAATATTTCAAATTTAGTTTGGAGATTAAACTGAAAGCAATTTTCAAAATAAATTGGAAGATAAAACTGCAACCAAAATTCAATTTTTTATTCATCACTTTAGATGCATATATATATTTTTTTCTGTTTGAAATAGAAATGTAAAAAACTACATACCGACTGGCTTTATTGTCGGCTGGGTAGGTACACGCGATGGTAAACTACGCAGTGTAGGTGGTTGTGGACTTGTGATGCCTCTAGGTGTGGTAACCCTGCCCTGTGGTCTCGTTGCCTGAGCTTGTGTTGTTGTTAGACCTTGAAGAAGCGATCTCACAGGACCTGAACCTGGTCGTCTCTGTGCATGACTGTATGATACTGTAAGATCAACTTATTGTTCTGAAGAATTTACGTTCATATTCCCAAAACTACGGTTACCTCCCCAGATAATCCAACAAAATTTCACTTATATTTAAGTAGTAAATTTATTAAGACGTATTAACCCTGTTGAAAGTTCAAAATGAAGAACAACAAAAAAGCGTTGTTCCATTTGCTTAATCTTACCAAGTCTTATAGAGATTTTGTCAAATATACATTTATATCCTTTTATTTGCTTAGTGAAAATCTAAATCACTTTCACCATTGGACACGTAGGTTGATATCGGTGGTTCGAATAAACATAAAGCGATTTTGCCATTTGGACATATTCTCCATGGATGGTCAAAAAGTTTGCTATTGAAAATAAACTTGTTTAAGTTATGTGGACCATATGTTCGTTCTTAATATGTTTATGTGGGTTTTTGTCAATGTTCAATCGAAACTAGAAAAACTGTGAGCAAAGCTCACTAATATATACCTCTACTCCCCGATTAGCTGCAGAACCGTGGCTCTTATGGTCTTTGTGCTGATTTTTTATAGTTACTCCCCCATTAGATTCCATATATTGAAAAATAATCAAATAGGAGATGCACATCTTTATTATGTCATCAAGATTGTGTTGAAGTTTCGGGAAAATGTATTCAGTGATTCAGGAGGGGTAGCGGATAAAAGATGGACAGTCACTTATAATGTAATGGCTAAGCCAATGTTTTGCTTTAGGAAGTGCACATATACACTATGTCACAGAGACTGTGTTACGGTTTCAGTTACATTTACAGTTTCATATAAATCTTTTCAGTGGTTCAGAAAGACTACCGAATAAGAGATTGGTCCCACTTGGTCCCCACTTGTAATGGTTAAGTCCATGTTTTGCTATGGGAAACCCAAAAAATCATTCAAATAAAATATTCTGAAAAAGAAGGTGCACAATAAGTCATCTGCATTATGTTACAAAGACTGTGTTCACAAATATAAAACAACCTAGAAAAACTGCGAGTAAAACTACGTTATGCGACAAAAAACCGTTTTAAAGTGTCATTAAACTCTATTCAATGTTTCAGAAGGACGGACAGCCCTATCACGATATATAATGAATTACAACATACCTTGTGTGCACAGGAGACGTGAAAAAAAATTCAAAGGGTAAAAAAGTGAATACAAAGCAAATATTAATTATCAGACCCGCTCCACCAGACTTAAGTTTCTATTACTTCTATACTCTGGGATAAGTTGTGTGTGTGTGTGTGTGTGTGTGTGTGTGTGTGTGTGTGTGTGTGATTTGCTTTTACTATATGCTAAACTCAAAACATATTGTTTTCTTAAAAGTTTTGTATAAGCATGTGAGGATACGTTTATAAAATAGTTGTTCTGTTCCCTTCCATCCGTAGAACGAAACAACGACAATCGTCATACAATGTAAAACGACAGACAATAAGCAAAGCTTCAATATTGATGTAAGCAGCAAACATATGGAAGAAATTATATAAAAGCATGTAAATACCAATGTAATGTAAATATATGTCTAAATGTTAATTAAATTACTATTCAAACAACGGCAGTTGAATACAGAAGGAACAAAGGAAGCAATGACCACAAAAATCGAAGTCCAAAGACATGGCAAAAACGATTTAATGACAAAAAATATTTGTAGCAAGTCAAAATAGATAGAGACTATCAAAATCATAATCGAATTTCATTTTATCCTCGATCGTCCTCTTTTTCATTCATATAGTTTTTTAAATGTTGCTATCGGTATAAACCCGCCAAATATCCTCAGCTTTCGCTGGAAACACCAATTTCCAGTTACATTTCTTTCATCGTTTCTTTGGTACTGTTGTGATAAGATCCCTCATCAGTGATAGGCCAAATCAACTTAATTTATAGATTCTCATCCACCTGTAACAAAAAATCTGGGGTGGGTGGGAGAATTTTACTTTTTTTAATTTTTTACTGATTTTCAGACTATCGCAATTCCTATGGGCACAAACTGTGCGCCTCTCCTATCCGATATGTTTCTCCACTCTTATGAGGCTGAATTCATCGAAGGGCTTCTTCAAAATAAAGTTAAAAAACTGGCCCAATCCTTCAATTTCAGCTTCCGTTATATAGATGATATTTTGTCAGTAAACAGCCCTCGCTTTTGTGATTTTCTTCATCTGATCTATCCAAAAGAGCTCGAAATTAACGATACCGCAGACACTTCCACATCAGCCTCGTTCCTTGACCTTCATCTTGAAATTGACAACAGAGGTAGACTTCCAAATAAGCTGTACGACAAACGCGATGACTTCACCTTTCCAATAGTAAACTTTCCTTTTCTTTGTAGCAACATCCAAACAGCGCCCGCATATGGAGTTTACACGCTATTCAAGAACCTATGTTCGATACAGTGACTTCCTTGATAGAGCCGGTTGCTTACAAATAGGCTACTTCAACAAGGGTATGTTACCCAAAACTTGAAGTCATCCCTCCAGATGTTTTGCGGTCGACATCATCATCTTGTGGACCGCTATGGGATATCTGTTTCCCAGATGACAACAGATCTTTCCCTTTAAAGCTTATTTGTTGTTTCCTCTACCGGATTTGACTTTACCACCGGATTTGACATGTTCAACACGACGGGTGTCTTATAAGAAGCAGGAGATGCTTACTGATCTCACCCATTGTTTTTATTGGGTCCGTGTTGTTCATCTTTGTGTGTGTGTGTCTTCATTTTTCTTTTCTGTGCCGTACTGTGTTGTGTCTCTGTTTCTTTTTTGTTTCCGATGTTGCCATTTTCCTTGGATGATTCGTTTTGGATTGACGGTTCGATTCTCACTTACTTTATTTCACTAAAATCGATAGGAATTTAAAGCAAATTTCTGAATAATTGAAAATAAAAAAAAATGAGCTTAGAAAAAATGGGGCCTTTGGGGATGAGAATCTATTAATTAATTTGATATGGCTTTATATGCATTTGTTGAATGTTGTTTTGGGGATAATTTTGTGTATGATTTAACTTTTTTATTTATCTATTTCTATTATTTACTTATTTTTATCTTGTATTTATTTTTCTTCCTACTTTTTTTGTGCTGCTTTTTTACCATCAATTACCTCAGGTCTGTTGGATAAAATGCTTGAGATAAAAACAGCAGTGAAAATAATTATGGGCGTCATATTTCATGATGATGCTCCGAAGAGGTGACGTAAACCATGAGTAAAGTTTTTGACTTTACACTTTTTTAATTTAAGCATTGAATTCGTTTACACGTTTGTAAGGTATAGTAACTATTTTTCTTCCTACTTTTTATTGTGCTGCTTTTTTACCATCAATTACCTCAGGTCTGTTGGATAAAATGCTTGAGATAAAAACAGCAGTGAAAATATGGGCGTCATATTTCATGATGATGCTCCGAAGAGGTGACGTAAACCATGTTCTTCTTGCATGAGTAAAGTTTTTGACTTTATACTTTTTTAATTTAAGCATTGAATTCGTTTACACGTTTGTAAGGTATAGTAACTATTTTTCTTCCTACTTTTTATTGTGCTGCTTTTTTACCATCAATTACCTCAGGTCTGTTGGATAAAATGCTTGAGATAAAAACAGCAGTGAAAATATGGGCGTCATATTTTATGATGATGCTCCGAAGAGGTGACGTAAACCATTTTCTTCTTGCATGAGTAAAGTTTTTGACTTTAGACTTTTTTAAAATAAGTGAGAACCGAACCGTCAATCTAAAAGCGAACAATCCAAGGACAATGGCAACACCAGAAACAAAAAAGGCAGAAAAAACAAAGACACAACATGGGTACAGCACAGAAAAGAAAAATGAAGACACTCACACACAAAGATGAACAACACGGACCCAATATAAAACCATGGGTGAGATCAGGTG
>MJUU01072703.1:42894-81101 GCA_002080025.1 Modiolus philippinarum
TCCCTCTGTTGTCAATTTCAAGGTGAAGGTCAAGGAACGATGCTGATGTAGAAGTATCTGTGGTATCCTTAATTTCGAGCTCTTTTGGGTAGATCAAATGAAGAAAATCACCAAAGCGAGGGTTGTTTAGCGACAAAATATCATTTATATAACGGAAGCTAAAGTTAAAGGATTGCGCCAGTCTTTTATCTTTATTTTGAAGAAGCCCTTCGATGAATTCAGCTTCATAAGAGTGAAGAAACAGATCGGCTAGGAGAGGCGCACAGTTTGTGCCCATAGGAATTCCGATAGTCTGTTGAAAAACAAGTCCTCCAAACTGGACAAATATATTGTCGATCAGAAACTCTAACATTTTAATCACTTCTTCCTAGATATATTTTTAATTTAAGCATTGAATTCGTTTACACGTTTGTAAGGTATAGTAACAAGAAACAAAGCGAAAAGTAGCTATATTCAAAATTTCATTTGATCTACTGAAATGACAGAACTAAAACTAAAGTATGACCCAACAGTGGGGAATAATAAACACACTTACATACAGTATTTGCCTTGTATTAAACATTACAAAAAAAATCTTAAGATATTGCGCAAAACAATTATAAAAATGACATTATTACGATGTATGTGTTGAATTCGCATGCATATTTCTACTTTTAGTTTGGTTGATTTAAATCAGTCGTTGTATGTTCATGCATAGAATGATTTTAGATTAAAAAAAATACCGAAGTCGCTTCAGATTTTACTTCTGAAGAAAGCCATTTCAACAATTTAAGGAGAAACGTCAAAAGGAGTCATTTATAGACAAGTCTATCAGACAAGGTTAAAAAACAGCAGAGATGAATGAATAAAATAAAAACATTAAAAACATCTAAATGCGCATTTAGTTATATTGAGGCTGGATGTGATGATTCGGTGTGTTCACTCTTTCAGAGAAAATGTACAAATGCAAAAATTACAAAAAAGACAACCTAGAATTGTCGCATGTTTCCAAATGTTTAATTCACTATACCTGCTGTTAAAATAAGGAAGTACACGTAAAGCTCCATATTGCTACCGCCGTCCAGCAGCGATACTCAAATTCACCTGTCCTATGGTAGGGTAGTTTTTTTAAAATTACTTAAAGGTTAAAGGTGCTATTGTGTTATAAGCATGGATTGACCTGATAAATTTCAGTTGGAATTCTTTAAACAAATACAGCTCGGTTGCTATTTGAACATTGTTCTATATATCATTTTTATTAGTATAGCTTTAATTGTTAAAACAAAATGATGCTGGACATAATGGATTGTACAAGTATCTATGATTTGTTAATTGGATCAATATACATGTAAATATGGAATTGATTTATTGTATGTTTATTGTAAATGCTGAAAAAAAATGAAAGACCTTTAGCTAGTTTATGGAAAGTCAGCTCAACAGTGTTTATTATAAAATTATTTTTATATGTTTTGATAGTTATTGAATTTCAGACAGAGACGTCGATAAAAAATTGAAATAATGAAATATAGATAAATGAATAATGAAATAAAAATTTCATTCAAATAAATTCAAGCTCGGAAACTATTTATTTTAACCTACTCAAAGCAAAGGCAATGAAGAATGCTTTCACTTTCACAACTGCTCATAGCTTCCATCGTTTATTAAGTCTGATTGATCACGCCATCCACGTTTCATGATGATCTCGCTATGAACAAGTAAACCAAAAAAGGGCCAGGTCTTAAGAAAATGTTGGTGTTGCGACTTCGGTAATAAACTCTGGATCTACTAAAATTGTCTAGTTTCTTTTGTAAAATAGAAACATCTTACGATTTGTCAAAATTATGCTTCTGCTCTGACCATTGAATCAGTAGTAAAATACATAGATAAACTTGGTGTTTTAGTATGTGAGACAGAACTTTGCTCTGTTTACATTCGGTGCACAAGCTACATGCACGGCAATAGCAATGGGTTGTGAAATGAAGACGCCATATGTTAGAGATGGGAAAATTAATACTAAATAAACAGAATGGAGTAGTTATCTAAAAAAATAAAGGGTTATTCAGTCGTCAAAATAAACTTGAAATTTAGAAATTCAAAGTCCAATAACTCTGGACCTGATCATTAGTCGACAAAAATATTTCTTTTGTCATAGCCAACAATTCTGGACTATTTGAAGAAAATAAAAAAAAAGTATTCTCTAGTTAGAGTGCGATATGTGGACGGGATTTCCCAATTTATGCATTTTGGGGAAATTTAAAGTTTCATTTTTTTGGAATGGAAAATCTGCCGATTAAAAAATGATGAAAGGGGACTTTTTACAAAGAAAATGTTCAAAACAACGGCAGTACAATACCGTAAGAACAAAGTACAAAATTACATAAATCAAAGTCTAGAGACAAGGCAAAGCGTTCTCCAGTTAGGGTGCAACCAACAAATGTTTCACTGGTGATATGACCACTTATCGTTTAATGATTATTTTTTTCCAAGATATGATATATTTTCGAGGGTGTCTTTTTTCTGTAACTGACATTTGCAATATTTGTTCAATTCGAATTGAAACCTTTATTGCATATTTGGAAATGTTTTTTAAAAAACTATTTCGTATAGATGATGATTCTGTCGACGTAAATTTTCTTATTGTCGAAGACAGTTCGTTCAAGGTTATCCGAGAAAACCTTATTTTTGTTCTTTTCAAATGGTTGTATCTGGTTTTGCCAATCCGTGCTTCGGTCGCTTGTAAGAGGAAAAACTTTTGTCAATGTAAAATACGTGATTTTTGCATTGTATTTTAAAAAATACTTGAGGGCTAGTCGCCAAAGTCTTTGGTAATTTTTATTTCCTATATCATCTATAGATCTATCAAATATTGAATTAAGCGATGTGGTCATTACTATTAATGTAAGAAAGGGATATAATACTGTTGCATTTATATAATATATAACCGCACATTTACTTCACCTTTCAATCGGGTCAAATGAAGTGTATTTTCGTTGATAAATTGAAAATGTTAAAAGCGATTATTACAACTTTTATAATTTGTTGTAATCGGATTTTGTTCGTTTTACATTGAGCACTTCATAATTAAGTAGAGCAATATTTGTAATCGCACTTACACGATTTTATTTTGTTTTTCTTACTTATCAAGAATTTGCCACATATTTTGAACCCAATAATTAAAAGGTTGCGAATTAACCTACTTAAGGATGTAGCGAGGTGAAATTCTGAAACTCTACGTTTTCAAAACAAGCGAAAAATATCCATAGATCATGGATCTCGTTTTGAGATACATTTCGCATTTCACACATGAAATGCAGGGAAAAAAAGTGTGCTAACCTTTTTTTTAATTTAATATAGGGAATAAATATCGACAGATTATGGGATTCTGGGTCTTTTCTCATTTCACACTCGCAATGCGGGGAAAATGTGCGTAAAAAAACTTTACTTTAATCTAATAAAGGGAAGCAATGGCTTACTATCACGTAGACAAAACGTATACAAACTCACAAACTTTTCAGTAATGAAAAGAAGAGTATGTGTCATGGGTCTTGAAACACAGGATAAACCCGAAAGATTCGAAAATCCTGATATATATCTAAAAAGTTTTTAGATATATGTCAGGATTTTCGAATCTTTTTAGTAAAAACTTAACGGCTGTGATTTTTATTCATGGGGTGTTTACGTGTGGCATGGTTGAAAATATATAGAAAAGGCAAAAGTTGTATAATAAACAGTAAATTTTGTTTATGCTGTGCACCTGTTTCAGTCACAGCGACAAAAACATGCTGTACTTAAAGACCAATATAGAAACTACTCACATAAATCGCTTGTAGTGTGAACCCTTTCAGACAAGCAATATTCCCTACTCAAAATCATGAAGAAAAACCAGATCTTTATTTAACAATCAAAGTTCGTCAAATCTTGCGCAGTAAAGCAGAATGCAAATAAACCAGTAAACTTTTGTTGATTAAGATTATTCAAACCTACGAATAAAAATATTACAATATTAAAATAAATTTGAAACAGGCACATGCATCATCCGTCAAAAAAAAAACGCTGATATATGGATGTAGCTTTGTTCAACATTTAGCAAGAGAATTCCGCTCAAACCGGTGCTAGGGGCCGTCTTGAACTAAAGTAAGTGAGAACCGAACCGTGAGTCAAAAGAACGAACAATCCATGGACAGTGGCAACATCGGAAACACTAAGAAACAAGGATACCACTTGAGTACGGGACAAAAAAGAAAAATGAAGACACACATACAGATGAACAATACAGACCCATACTAACTATGAGGTAGGAGTGTTTCCTCTTTGTTGAAGGCCTCGTGGTGACTTCAAGATGAAGAACAATGAAAGCGTTGTTCCATGTAATACATCTTTGATCTTACCTCTTACCATATATTTATAGTGATTGTTTCCCATATTCATTAACTCCATATCCCTTTATTTGTCAACGGTTCCTTTTAGAATAGTCTGTAGTTTCTAAAATCAATGGCTTACAATATACATCTATTCCGAATTATTTACCAGTAATTATATCCTTTTCTTGAACAATTTTTGTATCCATGTCAGTGATGAAATTTAGACTTAAATTGTTGTCAGCACCGAGTTTTATTTTTATCTTATTTATTTTTTTTTATTATTATTTTATTTTATTTTTATTTCCCCCTTTTTTGCATGAATTTTCTTTATTTGCTTTATGTTCTTAGATGTTCATCAAATAATTGGTTATTATATAAAATAAAAAATAGAATCAACTTTCCTCTGAGTTGTTAATTCATCATGTTTAAAAAAAACATGTATTCCTATTCTTTATATACTTAATTGGAAAGTTACTGTAAATTTAGTTTCAGCAGGGAGGTCACGGAGACATTGATCATGCCATTTGTATATATCCATTAGTTTGGATTTTAATTTGGATTGGTCATACTTATACTATAGGGATTTTTATGCTATTCTTGGTTCTGAGATATATACTCTAATACACGTGTAAAGTATACAAAAATTACTGTTTACTATGTATCTTTGGTATTTTTGTATTTCTAAATATTTGAATATAATTCCTTTTACACAACCATACAAGGAATATATATCAAGAATCTGGCAAGACTGAGGTGAACTAAAAGCTTCAGGTAGAAGATCCTACTTCAAGCACATTTTTTTCTTAATGACACATATATTTTACAACATTTAATAATACTGACAATTTTTTATCCTAGTCACTTATAATTGCAATTCAATAGTGACTTGGTTTCGCAAACACTTCGTTAACTTGATGATATACATTCTATGCGTTCAGTGCTATCGTGCTTATAGCGCAACCGAAATAAGCCTGAAGTTCCATGAGAACTCTGATGAAAAACAGAACAACAGATTATAATAATCTAAGATTTTTGTCTTGTCTAAATTAATTCCATAGCTCTTGACATCCAAAGTGTGTATAATAGAAGAAAAGCCAGGTTATTACAGATTACTACTGGTCGACTTCCATTTTCTACGGAGGATCTAGTTTGTACAAACAGTCTGTTGTCCGCTCGTAATATCCAGGTTCCGAAATACTGCTTCCTCTTGTGAAGAAACTACGACAACTTTTCTGCCTGAGACGAAAACAGCTCAGTCTTGTTTTTCCTTTCTGTTTGGAAATATCGAGGAAATTCTACGGGATCCAGTTACCTTACGTCTGGAGCCAAAGCCTCTTTTGGATCTTTTTACTACTTTTCAGTAAATGTTTTGTAACAAGCGAAAACAATATCAATCCTTGAGTATCTGGAAGCATAAGACTGTGCATCTGAAGCAAATTCCTTCATTGTATATTCTACAAATTTTAAAGAAAAGCAACTAAAGCGGACTCATCAGTAATTATAAACTCAACATTTGAAACCACGCCATGCACAGTTGCTTTAACACCAAGAAGTGAGACCAGCGGAGATTTTAACAAAACATGAAAGAAGCATTAAATTATCACGAAAAAACATGGGTTTATGTTTGAAAGAGTATACACTCTCTAACTGACGGGGATAAAAAAAATCGAAAAAGTTGGCACTCATGCTTATGCTATGTTTGTTGTTGTGCTTTCTTTTTTCTTTGTTTTTTTTTGTTTTTTTTTCCTATGGTATCATAGAATTTTGACTTTTGTGCTACTTATAAGCTCTACATAAAGTCCATAGGAATTGTTGTACCTTTCACTGTAGCCATTTCTATGTGGCTTGGATGAGCAACACTATTAGTATGTAGGCCTTATAGTTCCTTCGTGTCTTCCATGAAAGGATTGTCCGTTCCTTTCATCGAAGTATACCATTTATCTAGCATTGCCATGAAAGTATTTTATTGCAGTGATATTTTATTCACTTTTAGCACTTCGTGTTTGGAATTTTTCATACTTGATATGTCTTCATACTGTAAAAACGATGCCAGCAATCTCTATCGTCTAAGAACGAATGGATTTTCTATTATTCCGATTTCTAATCATTTACCCTTAAACAGTGCATTGGAATTTTCATGTTCTTTGAAAAAGGCAGAACATTTACAACAGGGTAACGAAATTCAACATTTGATTTGAAGATTGGAACGTCGTAGATTTTTATATGTTCTATAAAGGAATTGAGGTTTATCTCTCATAATTCACATCTTCATTTGTGGAAAAAGGGTTTTTAATTATCTCTCACAGAGATAGACAATAAAGCGTAAAATATATCTCTCTAAATGATTAAACCAACGATAATGCAGTTTGGTCGATCTCTGACGTGTACTTCTCACACTAGAAGTTAACATAAATCATTATTATGTAGCTTTATCAACTAAAGCACCAGTTCATCTCCTACCTGCAACAGTACTGATAATTGATTTAAAGCTCAATCTCAATGTGGAGTCCATAAAAGTTGACAACAAACTTATCTTCAACTGTCTCGCAATTGTCACTGTATCTTTTTTTGCAGTGATTTTACGCTATCAAGAATAGGCGGTGTGGAAGCCAACAGTGTGCTGGTACCTCGAGTTATGGAAGAAGTGACGAAGTGTTTTCTTCAAAATCCGAATCCATCTTCTATGATACAAAGACCACGAAATATCGACACGACTTGTCCTCATTGTATTTTAGCATTCAAAGTCTAATTGTAGCTGTTGGAGCATGGTGGAATATGACATTGAAGAAGTGATGTTGTTTACAAAAACGGAGGAAAAATGAAACCTGAAGTTCTGTGATCTTTTAAACCTTCTTGTAACATGATTCAATCCGTTAATTGACAGCTGTTGTTGAAGGTTAAGGATCTACATTATCCATTGCATAGTCTTCGATATACATAAAAACATTCAACGCCATCAGATATATACATACTCACAACTGCTTCTCCTTGGATTGACCACAATTCAACATCCTGTCATTCGAAAAGAATTTTGTTCTTTTTTTTCAATATACATGTATTGAACAACCTATATATAAAAGAGATGTATTGCCAACTCAAGTTTAAATGTTTTATAGTTTTTCAGCCTTCTTTGAAAATTTTATAGTATCTGAATTAAAACAATTGCAGCTGAAGAAATAATTTTGGAATGCTACGTTAATGTGCTGTGCAGATCTCAGAATATTCCGTACTTTGTTACTATAGCTCTTGAATCATGGTTATACTAGAGGAATGGGCGTATTGATTTTAAACTTTCAATTGTTTCATTCGCTGGATACTATAGTATATAGATTAACTAGTTAAGCAAGTGAAAAAAACATCTGCTCTTGATCCCGTATCTTGTCTCATTATATGAGAAGATCTAAAAAAACATTTTTATTGACATCCTATCTGAAAAAGTCAAACATTTTTCATACCCATGATCCGACAGAAATGTCCTGTCTTTGTCGTAGAGGGTCGTCAAGTAAGAGTGGTGGTTTTATTCTTATATCGAGTTCCATTGTCTGTTTTTTCGTAGGACAAGAAATATGCTCGTTGTCTGTTCGATTGTGGAACGAAAGGAATTGATACTAGTTTCTTCTGGTCATCGCATCATATTGCTGTAAATAGAGATCATGGTAAGAAAAAATGCACAAAAATCATGCACGAATTTTGGACGTCTACTTTAATGAAACGTCTTGAACATGTCCTCTACCGGTTCGACATGTCTTTGTAACTGTCTCAAGTTTGTTTTCATTTAATAGAAGCCTACTTGTTGATGCAATTTTTAGAATCATTTTTAAAGATGGGGCCTATTTTGTTTAACATCACACTGATTCACACAAAAAGTATACAGAGGAGGATGTCATCGCAATGCTGGTTTTCTTAATTGATAACATATTAATACAATTTTGAGGGCAAGTTTTCCAGCAGACAAAAGGGATACCTATGGGGACCAATAGTGCGCCACTTTTAGCAGATTTGTTTCTTTATTCGTATGAAGCCAGGTTCATGCAAGGGCCAGTTCAGAAAAAAGACAATAAGCTAGCCAAATCCTTTAATTTCAGCTTCCGTTATATAGATGATGTACTTCCTTTGAATAATCCTCAATTTAAGGATAACTTTCATCTTATATACCCAAATGAACTCGAAATTAAAGAGACCATTGATACACCATCATCAGCATCATACCTGGACCTATACCTCTACACTGACAACTCTGGACGTCAGAGAACAAAACACTACGACAAGCGTGATGATTTCGACTTTCCAATGATCTTCCAGTTTTTGAACAGTAATATTCCCACATCTCCGGCATATGGCGTGTACATTTCACAACTCATTCGCTATTGCCGTGCTTGTAGTTTGTACAGTGATTTCGTCAACAGAGCGAAATTACTGTCTCAAAAACTTCTACATCAAGGGTATGTTCAGTCACTGTTGCAATGGTCACTACAGAAGTTTTTACGGTCCTCACCATGATTAGACAGACCTTTACAATGTTTCTATTTCACATATGAGAATAGATATCTTTGGGTAGACCAAGAGTTTTTTACCGGACTGACTAACACCGACTGTGACAAAACCGGACTTTCCACTGGCAGTGAGACGGGTGCCACGCGTGGAGCAGTTCGTGCCCACCTTCCAGAAAACCTGATGATACTCCCGATTTTCAGTGGGAGTTCACACTTTGTGCTTTTGTTTTCTGTGTTGTCTTGTATATAATTTTGTTATATTTTAGTTTTGCCCTCGTCGATAATGTTTGTGGACTGATTTGTCTTTGCTAATGGTTGCATACTTTAGAGATACAAAAATTCTTTTCAAAATTTCACCTTGGTGCTTTTTGAGGGTTAGAGAAGTAACACGCACCATGAATTTTAATTGGTTTTGTCTACGGGTTCAATCAGCCACCAAACAGATTTTTCAACATCATATTTTACTAGCTGTGTGACGGGTGCCGTGCATGGAGTAGATCATTACCCTTCCGGAGCACCTGCTGGTGATACCTCATTTTTTGTAGGGGTTCATACTTCTAGTGCTTTAGTTATGTGGCGTTCTTGTTTATTTTTGTTTATTTTTTGTCTTTGTCATATTGTCTTCATTCGTGTTGGATATGAATTGCCGTGATTTTTTATTTATGATTTTAGAATTCCTCTTTTCCTCGTTCTTGCTTCGGTATTCAATTGCCGATGTATTTTATGAATGCTTCGCTCTATGTTCATTCGGTGGTCTACTATTAAAAGCTCTATACTACTCGGCATCTGGTTGCTGGCTTTGAAGAGAGCAAATTTCGTGCAATCGTAGAATAAGCATCATTAGTTCAACTTTTGCAACTAGCAACTGGTGCATGTGTGCTAACATATTGATTTCACCTCCAGGAACTCATCTCGTACTTCATTCAACCGAAAGCAATATACACCTAACTAGAAAGAGATACCGCAAGTTGGCAATGAATGGGTAGATGAAGCTGCGCATGGAGACCGGTGCATGTAATGTTACTTCTAGGAAGGCATTTCTCTCACCAGACAACATAAACTATTAAATAACAACCCACTAGAAAGAGACAATTTACTTAAAGAGAATAGGAAAAGTAAGTGGGAACCGAACCGTCCATCAAAGAACGAACAATCCATGGACAAAGGCAACATCGGAAACACCAAGAAACAAGGACACCACTCGAGCACGGGACAAAAAAAAATTTAAAACAGACACACATATAGATGAACAACATGGACCCAATAAAAACCATGGGTGATATCAGGTGTACCTGTAGAGTAAGCATCTCCTGCTTCTGAACATGTCAACTCCGGTAGTAAAGTCCAATCTGATAGAGTAAAACAAACTTTAGTTGTAGAGGGAAAGATCTGTTGTCGTCTAGGAAACAGATATCCCGTAACGATCGACAAGATCGTGATGTCGGCCGTAAAACTTCTGTAGTGATGACTTTAAGTCTTTGGTAACGTACCTTTGTTTAAGTAGTCTATTTGTAAGCAACTGGGCTCTATCAAATAAGTCGCTGTATCGACCACAAGCCCTTGAATAGCGATGAGTTGTGAGATGTAAACTCCATATGCTGGTGCTTTTGGAATGTTGCCACAAAGAAAAGGGAAGTTTACTATTGGAAAAGTGAAGTCATTGCGTTTGTCATACAACCTAGTTTGTAATATACCTCTGTTGTCAATTTCAAGATGGAGGCCAAGGAACGAAGCTGATGTGGAAGTATCTGTAGTATCCTTAATTTCAAGCTCTTTAGGATAAATGAGATGAAGAAAATCACCAAAGCGAGGGTTGTTTGGTGATAAAATATCATCGATATAACGGAGGCTGTAATTAAAGGACTGGGCCAGTTTTTTTTTTCTTTATTTTGAAGAAGCCCTTCAATTAATTCTGCCTCATAAGAGTGGAGAAACAGATCGGCTTAAAGAGGTGCATAGTTTGTGCCTATTGGAATTCCAATGGTCTGTTGAAAAACAAATCCTCAAAACTGGACAAATATATTGTCAATCAGAAACTCTACCATTTAAATCACTTCTTCCTCCATGTATTTTTTTCTGTGATTCTGAGTCGTAATTCACAAAGTATGCTTGTTCTCTGCCTATGACAATGTACTTATATCTTCGTTCGCCGTTCTTACGGGAGAAACATCTATGAATTATGTCTTTCAGTCGAGATTTCAGTTGTTCATGAGGAATGGTAGTTAAGTGTGGAGAAGTCAAAAGTTTTGATGCTGTTACAATCCGATAAATGATCCTGGTTTTAGGATGTCAAGCAGATCTTTAGAGTTTTTCAATATCCACATTTCATTTACACCACTTCTTGAAAAGCTAGTATCACAGTATTTTTAAGGCCCTCTTTTACGGCTGTCAAGATGGAGGTTAAAAGCTTAGAAAGAGGTTTTGTAGTACATTTTGCAGATCCAGCGATGCACCGTTGTTTGTATGGGCTTTGTGTAATTTTGGTACCCAGTATAAGGAAGGGAGATCGGTGTCTTCCTCTTTGGTTGAAATCCTAAAGGAAAGCAAAACAGATTTATGGTTCTGTAATATCTCCTCCTTTGACAGAGTAGTAGCTGTGTAGATTGGATTACCTGGGAGTTACCAATGCCTAGTTCTTCCTTTTAACATTCGATGTAATGATTTTAACATATGAAAATGAAGTTATTAGGGGCCTTATCTGCTGGAACAACAACATATTTGTCATGAATGGAGGACAAGTATCTTGCAACACCGGCATTTTGGAAAATGGATGATGCTTTAGTTCTCACTGAATATGCAATGCTGGACAATAGCTTTAAAAGAATTTTATATAATATATATATCCAAAACTACTCTCATGACATCCAGGACTCAATCAAGTTTTTATTACTGCTGCTATGATGTCAACTCTGATAGTTGCATTATCTAAATTAAGTTGAGAAAATATGTATTATTATATTAGGAAATAATCAAGTCATTATCCAGGCACTTTCAAATAGAGTTTGCCACAATGTCCGTCCCAAAGTTCGTCACGCTCTTCTAGTCACTTGACCTCCTCTTATATTTTTGGATTTAAGAATTTACTGTTGTTGTAGAATTGTTGCACATATGGTGCAGATGCGCTATAAGCTGTCGGATTTTTGATATTCGTCTTAGTGCAACAATGCGCAATAAGCAGTGGAATTTTGATAGAAACAAGAAGCCCCAAAATGTCAATTTCGACATAGGACCCAAGACGTGTGTCATGAGACTAAAACTCCCCTACATTTTTTTTAATTAATAATGAACTTTGTAGAATTGTTGCAGACTAGTATAATATATAGATTCGCAATAAACTTTCTGATTTTTTATTCCTGTTCCAATTTTGGTAAATCCCCTGAAAATATCAAAACATCATAATTTTCTAAATTACCGCATCCAAACAAGTGTTTGGAAAACATTTTTGGTGAATATCTTGTAAAAGTTCTATAATGTAATTCAATTTGTTTAAATTTCCTGAAAGTCTCAAAGATAACTCATTTTTTGGAATTCTATCAGGCAACNACGTTATACTTGAAACCCGATGATTAAAATTTACACTCAACGCCCACTGGTGTCATACAAATCAATCAGAATACGCTATACTTCTCAATATTGCTTTATAAGAAAATGACAAGCCTAAAAAGTTGCCGTGCCCCTGACAACAAAAAGTGAGGAGGCGTGTTTGTGGAAACTGTACGGTATAGCGTGAAGTTGTGGTACTACGTTAGATACATTGGTTACATCTATAAGTTCTAATTCTGTAAAAAACTATGATCTTACCTTCAATTTTCCTCCGTTTCGTGTAAAAAAACCCACACCCCTTACCATACAGAACCGACACCCCACATGTATGGTTGTACCCGGTGGTTATACTTGAAACCCGATGATTAAAATTTACACTCAACGCCCACTGGTGTCATACAAATCAATCAGAATACGCTATACTTCTCAATATTGCTTTAAAAGAAAATGACAAGCCTAAAAAGTTGCCGTGCCCCTGACAACAAAAAGTGAGGAGGCGTGTTTGTGGAAACTGTACGGTATAGCGTGAAGTTTTTAGGTGTCACATATTCCTTGATGATTGTGGTACTACGTTAGATACATTGGTTACATCTATAAGTTCTAATTCTGTAAAAAACTATGATCTTACCTTCAATTTTCCTCCGTTTCGTGTAAAAAAACACACACCCCTTACCATACAGAACCGACACCCCACATGTATGGTTGTACCCGGTGAAACACGAGTGATAAAAATGGCCAATCACGAAAAACGGAAAATTGCTGCTCATAGTTCGCCGAAAATTTGAAAAGCCATTATCATTTAAGGTAATTCGTGCATCTTATCTAAAGTATTTTACCTGAAAGCTCTTAAAATCAATGAAAATCTGTGAAATTTTGCTTTTTGATACTTTCCGGTACCGTTACAGTTCTGATTGTAACAAGTCCCTATTTTTTACAGGAAAATGAACACGCACGAAATCCAAAACGAATCACGAGCTCAAAATATGGAAAATAACGAGGCACGTGAAATAATGCCAACACGAAAACACGTGGAATAAAAACACAAAACACGAAAACACGAATTCATAAAACGCCAGAAACGTTGCACGAAAATAACCCTTTACCACCCTCTAAAAATAATCAGCATGATGAGATCTACCTGCCCTGCAATTTTGAAGAATATCCGTTTACCCGTCTTTGAGTTATTGCCCCTTTAACGTAAAAATTTCAGTTTTTCGTTACTTTTAGTCTTATATATTGAAAATGGTAGAAGATAGAAGTGAAGTTTCTCTAACAAAAATGGTCAGCATAGTAAGATCTGCAATTTTGAAGAAAATCTGACAACCCACATAGGAGTTATTACCGCTTTTTCTTTGAATTTTCACATTTTTTTAATGTTTTTACTTTCATTTCAAAAACTGTTTGAGATGAAGGTTAAATGTGAATTGCAAAAGTGTTGAGGTTTTCCAGAACTACAATTTCTACATATGTCCAGCAGGTTCGCATCTCATCCAAGATGGCCGCCAGCGGGGAAGATAGTTTAACATAGGACCCTATTGAAAATGCATTCAAAGATCTTCTCCTCTGAAACCACTGAGCCAACGGGGACCAAATTTTGTCACAGTAGTCTTTGCATGGTCCCCTTTAAAGTTTATGATTTTTATGTTCGTACTTCATCCAAGATGGTCGCCAGCACGGGACATAGTTTAACATAGGACCCTATGGGAAATTTATTCAAAGATCTTCTTCTCTGAAACTACCGAGTCAAACTGAACCAAACTTGGTCACAGTAGTCCTTGGGTGGTCCCCTTTGAAGCTTGTGATTTTTACGTTCGTACCTCATCTAAGATGGCTGCCAGCATGGAGCACAGTTTAGCATAGGGACCCTATGGGAAATGCATTCAAATGTCTTCTCCTCTGAACCCACTGAGCCAATTAGAACCAAACTTGGTTACAATAGTCTTTAGATGTTTCCCTTCAAAGTTTGTGATTTTTATGTTCATACCTCATTCAAAATGGCCGCCAGCGGGGAACAAATTTTGTCACAGTAGTCTTTGCATGGTCCCCTTTAAAGTTTATGATTTTTATGTTCGTACTTCATCCAAGATGGTCGCCAGCACGGGACATACTAGTAGTTTAACATAGGACCCTATGGGAAATGTATTCAAAGATCTTCTTCTCTGAAACTACCGAGTCAAACTGAACCAAACTTGGTCACAGTAGTCCTTGGGTGGTCCCCTTTGAAGTTTGTGATTTTTACGTTCGTACCTCATCTAAGATGGCTGCCAGCGTGGAGCACAGTTTAGCATAGGGACCCTATGGGATATGCATTCAAATGTCTTCTCCTCTGAACCTACTGAGCCTATTGGAACCAAACTTGGTTACAATTGACATTGGGTGATCCCTTCCAAAGTTTGTGATTTTTAGTTTGTACCTCATCAAGGAATGAAAATGTAACATCTGGTCTACTGATTTATAGTATGAATGGGTGGTCTATTGGTGACAATGAATAAAACCAGTCACCAGGTGAGCGATACAGGCTCATGTGAGCCTCTAGTTTAATATGATAAATGTATATTGTTTATGCTTGTTTTAAGTTTTTATCATACAAGGGAGCCAGTGGAAATTAGAATCTACGCTTTCATGAATGGTATCAGCTTATTTTTTTGTATTTTAGCCCACTTGGCATATTATTAAAATGTGCTGATTTGTTTTGCACTGGTAATCATTTAAATATCTTCCAATCCGAAAAGTACCATTTTGTATTCGTATCTCATCTTGAAGAATTTTAATATACAGTAAACTTGAACGTTTCAGAGACAAAGTCATGCTTGCCGAACCAATGCCTCACCAAATATCAAAATAAGGTAAAATTAAATTTAATTTTGTCCGTTTTTAGGACTAGTTTTGGGGTAAAAGCGAATTTAGAATCCATTAAAATAATCTGAGGTATTACACGCTCACGTCAAACATTGGGGATCTATCTTATAATCAATTAACAAAACAGTTCATATTGGAATTATTGACCAAACCGTGCCAATATATTATAAATATTTGCATAAATAATTTATAAAATTACATCGATAAATAACTATTTATATTCTGACTATAAAATAGTTTACTCCTTTTGAAGAATCTTTTACAAAGTCAAAAACGTATAAAAAGAAAAGAAATGTGTGACCTTGAACTTCTTTATATTTTTTATTTCATATTCTCGTGAGCTTCTTGGGTCAATTTTGTTTTGAAGACTTAAGAATGCTAGATAAGCAAAAATTAAGTCTCTACAATTTTGTTTTGATAAATTAGCCACTTATTAAATTAAAATTAATTACCCAATAACCATGACGACAAGTTATAATATGTACAAAGCTCATTTGTTTTTCTGTTTTCCTTCCTCTAAAAAACAACGGCAGTAGAATACCGAAGGAACAAAGCACAAGATTACACAAATCAAAGTCCAGAGACAAGGCAAAAGCAGGAACACCAAAAGACGGAATGTCTAAATGTGGCATTCTTCTTTGTATCTCTTTGTTTTGTCACCTCTAACAACCTTTATATCATTTCAATGTGCATATGCAGAACCTACATTCACACTGACCTCGGTATTTTGTTATTTCACACATAACAAGATACTGAGCGCTCACTTTGATACCAACCTTTCTACATGGGGTTGGGTACACACTTTCCAAAACATGTTGACGGAAAAGCAATGCTGCGCCATGAGAACACCAGTTTCTGTCATTATATATCACAAAAAATGCCTAAAGTCTTGTTTTTTATATACCTAAAGTCTAGTTTTTATATACATTCTGCATGAGTTCCCTTTAGTCGATATCATTTCTTTTCATATGAACATCAAGTTACTTGCTTCATCAACATCAAATCTTCAAGTGTGTAAATATGTGTACATGAAATGATTCAAGGCTTTTTATATTACCGATTAAGTTCCGAAAGATGGTTATTTGATGGAATTATTTAAATGAATGGGTTCACAGTGATTGCACCGAGAAAAGGTTCACAAATAATATGCCTGCTACTGTGTTCATTTGTCGAAAATACAGACAAGAAAATGATAATTATGAATACATACGAGAGCGTTTGCCGAAAGCAATAGAAACCATAAGAAAGGAGCTCTATCCTATATTGAAACAGGTCATATTAAGATGCATTCTGAAAAGATGAAAACTTTAAGGTAGTACGGGAGTTTAAAATTGCGCATCATTCTTGCGCATGTGACTTAAATGGAATTCACTATGGGAACGTTGCCGTAGCCATTTTCAATGTTTTATAATAGTTGAATTTGATGAAATATGCCACTTATATTACGTAACCACGCAGAATATTGAACCTATCAGCTAACTCATGTTCCATTAAGGGGAGATAATTTGTATAGAAATAATAGGAAAAATGAGTTTTTTGTGATTTATTCAAAAATAAGTTCCCAAATTTTTTTCATGAAAATTGGAGGACAGTATATAAGCTATTAATTTACCAGATTTTAAAAAATTCTATCAGATGTAACTAAAATAATTTAAATTTTGTTAAAATTCGCTAATTTTCCCTATTATTTCAACCAAAAAAGCAGTTTTTTACATTTCATATTTCATTCTTATATGGCCGGTGACCCCTTATTTTTATTTTATTTTTTGTATGCTCCAATAACAAAGTGTAAATCATGAAAAAAATCAGAAAATTCTATCTGACAGAATTTTAGACCCCCGTACCACCTTAAATCAATGAAGACATTGATATGACAATACGAGTTCAATAAACCATGAAAGGATATGAAGTAAAAACAAATGAGACAAAATCTCCACAAATACGTGGGAAAAAACAAGCAGCAATGGAACAACGCTTTTATTGTTAATCTTGTAGTCACCATATCTCTATACACAAAACAAGTTTAAATGGTCTTTGATGAACCAGATTTGTTCATGACACATTTCTCGGTGAACAATTTAGTATTATTTAAAAATAAACAAAAAGTGATAATTGCATGCATAGTATAAATAATGCTCCGAAGAATTAAGTATTAAGTATTAAGTATTAAGAATTAAGAATTAAGTATTAAGAATTAAGTATTAAGAAATAAGTATTAAGAATTAAGAATTAAGTATTAAGAATTAAGTATTAAGAATTAAGAAGTCCCCTCTAGGCTTTCGTACTCCGGTACATATATTTATTCCTACTTCATTTCACATTCTGTATCACTTTCATGTGACTGAGGACTACTACCTAAATTAGAAAATTCTGTATACCATTGTGGGGGCCCATTATATTTACAAAGGTTTGCCAGAATAAAGTATATTAGTATTACATTTCTGAAATTCCATTCACTGGTAGGTATGCGACCCTCTTTCTATGTATAATAAACTCTCATTTCGGTTCCACTAGAAAGGTCTCAAAGTAGCAAGATCAGTCGAAAATTTGGTACGGTACGACATTTTAAGAATTCTTTATTTTTCAATTTTTCATTTAATGAAACATTACTATTCTTTTATTCTGATTTTGATATTAACTACTTAACAGCTCACCTTACAATAATACTTTGTATTGTAATGATATAAATTTACAATGTACATTGACCCAAAAAAATTCTTTCAGTATTCTCGGTACACTTGGTGGTGCCCGGATGTTATTGTCGGTGCTCCACGTCACATTTGTTCTATCAATCTCTTTGGAAAGAAGTCGATATCTCATATGAAATCCATTGAATAACAACACACAAGTTACTTTAAATTAACTTTCTGTATATGACCATTTCGACTACTTATGTTGCTTCAGTGCAGATAAAATCATAACATTCGGAAGATGTATTGAGAGAACAAATAAATCGAAAGGATCTAGATTGAAAGCCAAAATTAACTAAGGACTGAATACGAGGTAAATGTAGCAGTTGCTAAGTGTTGATGCACTACATATGCCCAATATCTACTGTACCAACAGTTACCTATTATTGTATGTTAAGAGTTGCTATGGAATTTCAGCCTTACTTGAGTAGAAACAAAATCTTCTTCGACCTTGCTTTTCGGTGCATTCTTTTTGTAGTATCAATCTAAGGTTTTCTCTAGACGTCATCTCTGTAATTGACCATTCACAAGGATATTTAAAAATTTGGCATGACGAAGATGAACCACATCTTTGATTTTTAAATTGAGAAATTACTCAAATTCTCCTTGTATTTGTTTTTATTTAGCTTTATTCAAGGTCCAAACTTGGTGAATTTGTGCCAGTCAGCTTAGATTATGGAACACAGATCAAATGTAATTTATTTGATACAATCTTTTTTTTGTGAATGTGCACGTTCATGCAATCCGGTTTTTTCCATAGATACGATAATATTTATTGTTTTTTATTTGTCTTTTATCTCCATGAAACTTTTTTCTTGTTTTATAATTCTGAATAAGAGGAAAAACTGAGATATCTTGAGAAATCCCCATGTTTCAATGAACTTGACATGACTATTACAGAAACTGAGATAAATAAAGCAATATGCAATTTAAAAGGTAAAAAATCACCTGCTTTAGATAATGTAAGTAACAATATGATCAAATACAGCCAGACTTTTTTATTGAAAAGTTTTCTTAAGATATTTAATACCTGTCTTGCTTCTGGTATTTATCCATCATCTTGGGCAGAGGGATATATCACAGCAGTTTATAAAAGCAATGACCAAAGTGACCCAAATAATTACAGAGGGCTAACTGTTACTAGCGCCATTGGCAAAGTTTTCAATAGAATTCTCAGTTCAAGGCTGGATAACTTTCTTCAGAAGCATAACATAATTCACCCCTCTCAAATAGGCTTTACCCGTAAAGCTACACCTGCAGATCACATGTTCATTCTTAATTGCCTTATAAATGACTACTGTAGCACAAATAATGGAAGACTTTTTGCCTGCTTTGTTGATTTTCAAAAGGCCTTTGATACTGTAATACACACAGGAATTAAAATCAAACTTCTCAATATTGGAGTTGGAAGCTTGTATTACAGTATCATCAAAAATTTATATGAAATAAGCAAATCCTGTGTAAGGGCCAGGACTCATGTAAGTGATATATTTCAACTGAACGTGAGTGTAAAACAAGGGGACAATCTTAGCCCCTGTTTATTCAAAGTCTTCATAAATGATCTACCTGACTATTTATCTAAAGCATCAGACCCAGCTGTCATCAATGGCAAAGATGTGCACTGTCTAATGTACGGCGGATGACATAATTTTATTGTCAGGCTCTGCTAAGGGACTTCAAGAAAAGCTTGATATACTAGATATATATTGTCAAGATTGGTGCCTTACTGTTAATACAAAGAAAACCAAAATCATTATATTCAACAAAGCAGGTAGAAAATACAAATTACAATTTAAATATCGGGGTGAGGAAATAGAGTGTGAACAAACTTATAAATATCTTGGAGTGCATTTTAAGGCATCTGGTAGCTACTCGTATGCCCAAAATGAATTGTATAAAAAAATCACTGAAAGCATTCTTCAAACTTAAAAAAGACCTGTTGTTACACCATCCAAGTATTAAAACTAGCATTCATGTTTTTGATCATACTATAACACCGATTTTGTTATATGGAAGTGAAGTATGGGGTGCTTTTAATCCATTAACAGCTAAAATTAAAAAAGAGGGAATTACATTTGATGATATTTATAAAAACTTTCCATGTGAAAAACTTCATTTAAAATTTTGCAAAGTCATTCTTGGAATTAGCAAAAAAAGTACAAACATTGCAGCTCTCTCAGAACTGGGTCGACTACCACTCTATTTTGTTATTATTAAGAATTTACTTATGTATTGGCATAGACTGGAAAACTTAAACAAAATGTTTCCTCTACTGCAGCATGTATATGAACATTCTTGTAAGTTACATGCATCAAATAAACCTTCTTGGTATGGTTCCATAGATATAATAATAAAATTGTTCAAAAGGGTAAACAATATAGACTTGAAAGTATTTATTGGTAGTTCACTTGGAAAATTCAAAAGAATCATTATTGATAATTTGAAAACCATACTTATTAAAGAGTGGAAAAGCAAAATGGAAACCTTTTCTGAGGGAAAACTGCAAACTTACAGTTTGTACAAGACTAGTTTTGGGATTGAAAAATATCTATCAAATATCAATATTTTTTCACTAAGGAGCAGTTTTACTAAGCTGCGTATATCAGCCCACAGACTACAAATTGAAGCTGGACGATACAAGGGTATCCCTCGATGCCAAAGATTATGTACTAAATGTTCCACAAATGCTATTGAGAATGAAACACATTTTCTGTTTGAATGTAGTAAATATAATAAAGACAGATCAACAATGTTGTCTATAATAATTCAAAAGTGTAAACATTTTAATATGGCTTTACAGTGTTGATGGACTTTTAAGCTATGTTTGCAAATTTATTCATAAACACCTACCTTAATAACTATGTATATACAATATGCTCATCAGTATGGAAACCTCAAGCTGTGTAATTGCCTTGCCTTTATTTTTTTTATTTTATTTTATTTTTTTTTTTTATTTATTTATTTATTTTTTATTTATTTTTTTTTTCTTCAGTCTGTTTGGTTCCTTGTGGCATCGACCCCTGGTGTCTGTTGCAGTAAATCTATTCATTGTACTAGCTTTTTTGCATCAGACACGGGAAGGACAAATAGCACCTATATGAAGAATTGTTTAATTGCTTAACATATTAAAGCTGCTATGTTCTAATGGCATTGACCCCTGGTGCCTGTTGCATTTAAGTTACTTAATTCTAGCTTACTTGCATTAGTCACAGGTAGTACATAGTGCTTGTAGCTGGTATGTTCCATTTGGCATCGACCCCTGGTGTCTGTTGCTCTAAAGCTACTGACCTAACATCACTAGCTTTCTTGCACCAGGCACAGGTATGGCATACAGCAATTTATTTATATCATATTCTCTCTGTTCCCTCACACTTCTGGTTTCCATGCTCCTTGCTGTTTTATAATTCACCAAATAGTAATATTTACTGCTCTGTTGTCGACCACACTAGTATCCTCTCAAAAGAGACACACACAACTGATAATATGTACTTAAGTTACTTGTGTGTTTTTTTATATATTATTATTATTGTTGTTGTGCTCTGTTTTAATCATTGTAATATATATGCCCCCTGTGGGCCCTTGATTTGGCAAATAAAATTCTGTATTCTGTATTCTGTTTTCTCAAAATCTTTGACTACATAAACCTTTGCTTAAGGACCTACTTTCTAACAACTCCACGGACGTACCGTTACTTGAACTCCATAGTTAGTGATGTTAAAACTTCATGTACATATTTATCTAAAGGGTTGCCATGTTTCACACTTTAGAACGTCAGAACCATGATAACTTATCATGTTGCATTTGGATTTTATTGTGGAGGTTAGCCTCTCTATTTTCAATATTTACCGGATTCTTCTTACTGTTCAACGAATATGCCTTCTCTGAAGGTATGACAGACATCTGCCCCAGAAATTTACATTTTGTATTCTTTCACTTGGGTTCCAAAGTTGTTAGTTTAAGCATATTCATTTCATTTCATTCTTTTGTTGTATATTGAAGATGGACGTTTGAAATCTTAGTTATAAGACAAGCATGGTGATTTTGACTTCCCAAATGTGAACTTTCCCTTTCTTGGCAGTAAAAAACCTACCTCTCAAGCCCATTGAGTGGGCATTTCACAGTTGATTCTTTACTGTCGAGCATATAGTTTGTACAGTGATTTTTAATAGAGCAAAAACATTGTTGAAAAGCTGCTGGGTCAATGATTTGTTCAGCCTATATTACTTTAATCCCTCAAGAAATTGCAAGGATGCCAGTCACCATAACATCATTGAAAGATATGAAGTGTCAGTGCCCCAAATGAAAACGGACATTTTCAGCTAGATTCACGTCTTCCCTGGTTTGCCTGTACCAAATTTTACTTTATCTTGGATTGACTCTCTGAAAGTTTGATAAGGTGATAACGAAAGACCAGGACATTCTCACCCCTCCGGAGCACCTGAAGTTACTCTCAATTTCACTGGAGTTCACCGTGTTAGTGTTTTGGTTTTATGTTGTGTTTTTATTTCTGTGCTTTGTAGCTACCTAACGTTATTCTTTTTCTTTGTTCTCGTTTTGCCCATGTCCTAATTTTGACTCCGATTTTTGTAATTACCAATCTTGTTCGTTCGGTATTCTACTACCGTTGTTTGAGAAGAAACATACAAATATTATACATATACACATTGTAGCAACGAATAGGATTCAAAAAAGTATGAAAATGATAAATCTGTCTCCATATTCATAAGACAGAGTATTATTCATATCATTATGTACATGCTCCAATTATTCCGTATATTCTAACAAACCATAATTTTATATAACAAAGAATTTAGATATAGGCCGAGGGTTATATAAAGAAACAAAGATTGATTATGAGAATGTACATGTATAAGATTATATGCCATCATATAAATGTAATGTCTAGCCATCTATTAAGCTGAAGGTTAATTGCCCAATATTTATCTCATTTCAAAATATTATATTTTAGCAGATGATTTTGAAGACAACGAGCTTAAAATATTTACGGAGCTCTTTTTCGTTGAAAGTGGACTTGTGCATTCACGTATTGTTACCACTGACAACGATTACCATTTTTCAACGAATAATAAGAGAATTAACTTGAAATAAATATGTTTTACTCCTTTTTGTAGAATCTTGTAAAGACAAATTCAGAAGAGATGCGTGACCTTGAACTTTTTCATATATCCTTTCATTGTTGAAGCGTTGTTTTGGAGATTTTACGGAACTTATTTATTTTTCCGTTGTTCTTCCCTTAAATCACGTGGCACTATGCATTCTTCCATGTATTTCTGTTTTGTTACTACTAACAACGATTACCATTTTTCAACAAATGATACCGGTAAGATAATTGCATGCCCATGTACATGCCAACCTATTTTGAAACAAATGCTTTCGATTGGTTAAGGCACCCTCTTTCTGAAAATTTGTAGAAAAAAAAGCAAACGGTGCGCCATGAGAACATTTTGGTGATTAAACCATTTTCTATCTGTATATGTCAAAATAAATGCATAAAGTTTCGACTTTCTGCTTGGGTATCCCTTTCATCAATGTTTTTTTTCTTTCCACAATGAACAGTCACAAGTGGCTTCAACAACATCAAATACTATTAATTAATTTTTCAACAACATCAAATATTTAACTTTGAAATACGTGTTCATGAAATGCTTCAAGGCTTTTTTTCTTGCCGCATTAGTTTCCGAAAAAGTTCGCCTGATGGAATTATTTTAATAAATTCTTTCAAATAACAAAATACCGAAGCCACTGTAAAATCAGCTTCTGCATATCGCCATTTTGACAACTTATGTCTTTTCAGTGCAGACCAAGCCAAAACATTCGGGAAGCCATTAACGAAAAGTGTGCAAAGGCCGAGTGAGAGCAAATCTTTTAAAAGGCCATGATCTAAATATAAGAACCAAAATCAGCTACGGTCAGGGCTATGAAAGAGATACTTCTTAATTTTAATTAAACATGATTTTCCCAAATTTAGATATTGCAAGTTTCGAAGTAAAAATCGGTTTTGGTGCCAGCTCAAATAGATTTACTGATTATGGATTCACAAACTGTGAATATTAATCTAATCCGAAATATACATTTCCCATTCATTGGTAGCTATCCATCCGTCTTTTCCTTTGTGATAAATTCTCATTTCGGTGCCACTGAACGGGTTTCAAAGTAGTAAGATCAGTCGAAAACTTGATACGACAATTTTATTTTTATCTTTTAATTTAACGTTACTTGCCGAACCAATTCCACACCAAATATCTAACGTATTTATAGTATTGAATTTAATTTTATTAATTTTTAAGAGTGGCTCCGAGAAAGATACATTTAGAACGCATCAAAATAATTTGAATATCAAACATCATTGTGGAGTATCTATCCTATAATCAATTAACACAACAGTCCAAAATGGAATTATAGACCAAACTGTGACAATTAATTATAAATATTTACATAAGTATTTTATAAAATTCAATATATGATTATTTCTATTCTGATTATAAAATATGTTTTACCCCTTTTTGTAGAATCTTGTAGGGCATCTGTACAGGCAAATTCAAAAATATGTAAAAGAAAAGAGATGCGTGATCTTGAACTTTTTCATATAGCCTTTCATTTTTGAAACTTTGTTTTGGAGATTTGACAATGCCTAATAACAATAAGATTGAGTATCAATTAAAAAAAATAAGTCTGTACAATTTCGTTCGGTAGACTTAGAATGATCAACGTAAGATGCCATTACATCTGTTCTGTCTAGTCGCATATTAGATTAAAATTTAATTGCCCTATAGTAATTTCATTTCAAAATATTATATTGTAAACTTTTAGCAGATGATTTTGATGTCAACTAGTCATAAAATATTTATAGAACTTATTTATTTTTCCGTTGTTCTTCCTTTAAATCACTTGGCTTTATGCATTCCTCCATGTATTTCTGTTTTGTTACTACTAACAACAATCATGAACAATGGCATTTGTCGAACAAGTGCATGTCAACACTTTTTGAACCAAGAGGTGATAGGGTAGGCCAGGTATCCCATGTCCGAAAACAGCTATTGTTGAGGAACAGAAGCAAATGGTGAATTTGGTTGATTAGTTTATGTCACAGCAAATGCATTAAGTCTTGATTTTTATATACTTTCTGTATGACTTGTGTTTCCCTCTCATCAATATCTTCACTTTCCACAATAAACAGTAACTTATTTGCTTCAACAACTTTAAAATATTTGACTGTGAAATACATGTTCATGAAATGCTTCGAGGCTTTTTATCTTGCCGAAAAATTTCCCAAAGAACAAGAAGAATGTGAACAGAGGGAAGTATTCAATAAATACGTTCGCGTTGTTTTTTGTTTATATATTTTCTTAACTGTATACATATCTGTAGTTCTCCTCACTGGTACGTATGCCAACATCTTTATCTTTATATTTTGGTACAACGGAAGAGGTATCAAAATAGTGAGAACAGACGAAAACTATATGGTACCACATTTTAAGAATTCTCTATTTTTAACTTTTCCTTTGATGTAACATTATTTTTTTTTCTTTTTTAGTATTTATTATTATCCCATTTTCATGGGTCATCTAAACATATTATGTATTGTTCTGATATAAATGTACATGTAACAAAAGAAATCTTCAGAATTGCTATCTGTATATTATTGTCAGTGCTCCGCGTCATATTCATTTATCAATCTCTCTAGAAAGAATTCAATTTGACTAGATAAATCCATTGTTGTAACTTCGCTTCGTGCTGATACGCTATAACTTGTCCAATGTCAATTGTAACTCAAGGATTTGAAGTTTCTATAGGATCTCATTTTCGTAGGTTAAAAATGAAATTTTGCGAAATAACGCGATAATTTCGCGAATAAACGCGATAATTTTCGCAAATAAACGCGATACTTTCGCGAATAAACGCGATAATTTTCGCGAATACATAAGAAACTTTCGCGAATAAACGCGATACTTTCGCGATACCACCTCGAATAAACGCAATAATTTTCGCAAATAAACGCGAAACTCTCGCGAAAAAATGCGATACTTTTCGCAAACGAAGTTTTGGGGTATATAGGAATCACCCTGTCCGTCCGTCCATTCGTCTGTCTGTCCGTTTGGTCAAAACGTTAGAAATGGAGGTAATTTGATTTTTTTCAAAAAGGGAGGACATTCCATGTTCCTTATCAGCGCATCTCCTCCTAAACGGCTATAATGATTTTCCTGAAATTTAATACAACTGTAGTGCGTGACCAGATGTGCATGAAGGAATTTGGTTGCTTTCGAAAATTTGGAAGGAGAGATAATTTGATTTTTTTTTTCAAAAAGGGGGAGGGTGTTGTATAAACCTCGTCAACACATAGCCTCCTACAGCAGTTTTGGATTCTGATAAAATGTTGCACAATTTCACAATCAGAGGTTGCGCATGGAGAAATATTGTCTCTGTTCTAAAGTTGAAAGACGGGCAATTAATTAAACTTTATCTTCAAAGAAGGAGCGGGGCTATCTCTTTGTGGCCCATCAGGCCACAGTCACGGCCTCTCGTTACAATAACATTAACGTGAAATTCCAATTTACCTGCTTTTCATCAAATTACACGATGGTTGTGTTGTACATAGTATTGTATAATAGCATTATCCAAAACATCTTCTTTCGAGTTTACCTGAATATCTAAAAATACGGCATTTAGTATCAAGCCATATGATGTTTTGTAAGCAAAGAAAAATAAATTGGCAGAGGCCTTCGGCCTTGGACAATATTGTTGGCTCGCTTAGACTAAAAGACCATGTGAGCTTTTGTCATAACTTGGCGTCTGTCTTCACTTTAACTTAATCTACAGGAATGGTGTATGGAACAACGGCAGTAGAATAAAAAGGAACAAAGCACAAGATTACATAAATCAAAGTCCAGAGACAAGGCAAAATCAAGAACATCAGGAGACGGAAGACCAAAGACACTACATGCCCACAAAACACACAACCACTACATATATTACACAAAAAAACTAAAGCAATAACAGTTTGAACTCTCAAAAAACAGAGTGACATCAGGTGCCCCGGAAGGGTAAGCGTGTCCTGCTCTGTATACAGCACCCGTCACACGGTCAGTGATGCAAATGTTTTGAAGGATCTGTTAGGTTACTGATTGGTTATTGTCATTTTCTAACCCTGAGACAAAACCAATTGAGAACCATGATACATGTAACTTCTCTAACCCTCCAAACGAACGAAGGTGAAATTTTGAAAAGTTTTGTAATCACTTTAGTAGTCAAACATGGACAGGTACAAATCGTTACCACAAACATCACTGACGAAGACAAAACTAAAATTTTACAAGACAACACAAAAAAACTAAAGCACTGACAGTGTGAACTCCAATAAAAACCGAGAGCGACATCAGGTGGTCCGGAAGGGTAAGCATGTCCTGCTCTGTATACAGCACCCGGGGATTGATTATTACTAAGATAATCCAGAATGACAATCATTAACCATCATTCTTTGGTGATCATATTTTGATGATCAAATATTCAGACATGCAAATTATTTACTTTTCCCCTTAATTTGTCAGGCAGATTGGGATAGTTGAGTGGGAATCTGGAATACGCATACCCTTTCCGGTGGACAAGGAATCAGAGGTGGAAATAGACCCATTACGATATACGCTCCACCAGACATCTACCAAATTCCTTCGTGTACATTTTCAGGTTGTGCACTACAATTGTCTCAATTTTCACCAAAATCCTTTTAGCCGTTTAGGAGGAGGTGTGCTGATAAGAAACATGGACTGCCCTCCCCTTTTTGAAAACAATCAAATTGTCTCCTTTTCTAACTTTTTTCACAGAAACCTAATTCCTTCATGCACATCTTTTGAGTTGCGCTGACAAGGAACATGGACGGACCGACTGAGACGTATGGCCATACGGACAGGGTGATTACAATATACCCCCAAACTTCTTTGATGGAGAGTATAATAAAGATACCTTTTTGCATTTAGATATACATTTTTCGCTTTTATTTGCGAGAATTATCGCGTTTATTCGCGAAAATGATCGCGTTTATTCCCGTTGAAAGTATCGCGTTTATTCCTGAAAGTATCGGCGTTTATTCGCGAAAGTATCGCGTTTATTCGTGAAAGTTTCCCGCCTAATCGCGAAAATTATCGCGTTTATGAACGAAAGTATTGCGTTTATTGGCGAAAGTTTCGCGTCTATTCTTGAAAGTATCACGTTTTTGTATGCGAAAAGTTTGCGTTTGTTCGCGATAGTTTCGCGTTTATTCGGGAAAATTATCTCGTTTGTCCGCGAAATTATCGCCTTTATTGGCGAAAGTTCGAGTTTAATCACGAAAATTATCGCGTTTATTCGCGAAAGTTTCGCGTGTATGTTGTTTAGTTTGCACACATTACGAAGTTTTTACATATAGTCTCTGATTTCTTAACATTTTGGGTCTTTGATATCAGAAGTGAATGAGCACTTATTCGTAGTTTACTAAGATCATTGGCGATTGGCTTTTGTAGATTTTTGGGTTTTAAAATTGAATTATCTGTTAACTCCCCTGAATTACCTCTTCAACAATGGCGTCTGACAAGATTGAAATTTCGCAAAATGGTAAAAAAATGGAAATCCGCTATTTTAACAACAGATCTGTTTTGTTCAACACATAAAATGCTTAAATTGTGTTACAATTATCACTATTGTTATTTTCAAAACTTGTCTGATATAGCGACACTTTCTATTCTATTTTTTAAATATTTCCAGTTTCCATACAGAACTGTTTTCATCAGGTTGGGAATATATTCCCAATTGGGATAAGTGGTTATATTCTCTTATCCGGACATCCGGGCACTTTACCTGAGGAGGAGGTGAAAATGACCACATTTCACTATATATCTAAGTAACTTCAACTTTGATTTATTCATTCATTTTTCAAGATATTTAATGAAACTCAGATTATGCATTTGGAACATCAATATAAATATCATATCCTAATTTCAAGATCATAGGTATTATAACGCCGAATATATTGCAATTTAAAATATCGATTTTTTACATAGATTATATAAGAAAACATTGATCGCGTCACTGCCTACATTGTATGTTGGGGGTATAAGATTAATATCGACTGATCTGATAGGTCAATTGAGCTTTGTGATGTCATGCCGGATAAGAGAATCCCAATTGGGATAAGTGGTTATATCCCAATTCGGATAAATGGCTAGTTATTCGTGAATTACATTTTACAGGTTTAATGGCGCATCATCAGACATAAAAATTAAAAATCCTTTTTTTTGATCATTTACAATAATGATCAGTTGGAAATTTGAAGAAATTAAATATATGATTTTAGGTTTTTAAAAATGTCTCTGCTCGTGAAATGCAGCATCATTCAAAGATGACAATATGTCATTTGATGACTGAAATCATGGAGTTTATCATGCTTTGTGTTTCATTATGCACCATTTTACTATGAAATTTTAATTCATAAAAAACTAACCAATTATCCCAATTGGGAATATCCCCAACCTGTTCATCTTTTACTAATCTCACGGACCGAAAGACGTACGGACAGGGTGATTACTATATACCCCCAAACTTCTTTGATGGAGGGTATAATAAAGATACCTTTTTGCATTTAGATATACATTTTTCATGTTTATTTGCGAGAATTATCGCGTTTATTCGCGAAAATGGTCGCGTTTATTCCCGCTGAAAGTATCGCGTTTATTCCCGAAAGTATCGCCGTTTATTCGCGAAAGTATCGTGTTTATTCGTGAAAAGTTTCCCGTTTAATCGCGAAAATTATCGCGCTTATCAACGAAAGTATTGCGTTTATTGGCGAAAGTTTCGCGTCTATTCTTGAAAGTATCGCGTTATTGTATGCGAAAAGTTTGCTTTTATTTGCAATAGTGAAATTTTGAAAAATATAGTTTTCCGGAGTTTTTTCTGTAACCGCTTGACATATGGATTTCATATTTGGTATATGACTATATCTAGGTAAAATACAGTACAAGTTCGAATTTGGTTCTGGTCGGTTAATCTTGTACAGAGTTATGGCCCTTGGACTTGGTGAAATTTTGAAAAAATATAGGTTTCCGGAGTTTTTTTTCTGAAACTGCTTGACATATTGATTTCATATTTGGTATATGACTATATCAGGTGAAATACAGATCAAGTTCAAATTTGATTCTGGTCTGTTGATTTAGTACAGAGTTATGGCCCTTGGACTTAGTGAAATTTTGAAAAATATAGGTTTCCGGAGTTTTTTTCAGTAACCGCTTGACTTATTGATTTCATATTTGATATATGACTATATCTAGGTGAGATACAGATCAAGTTCAAATTTGGTTCCAGTCGGTTGATTTTGTACAGAGTTATGGTCCTTGGACTTGGTGAAATTTTGGAAAATATAGGTTTCTCGAGTTTTTTTGGAACCGCTTGACATATTGATTTGATATTTGGTATATGAGTATCAAAATTTTGTTGTGGTCCAACAATGCTAAAATTCGAGTTGACAGTGGACGGGCGTATCATGCGCTCTTGGCGCAGCAGTTTATTGGGGTTGATATAAAAAGCAAAAAAACATTTTAAAGCATAGGTCACCTCGCTAGTTTTAGGGGAAAATGGGGCTGAAAATTGGGGATTTTAGTCTTTTTACGAGAAAACACGAATCTGCTATAAAATGTCTCCTGTTGTCAAATTTTATAGAAAAATTAAGTTTGAGGGCTTATTTGAAAGCTCTAGTGATGCGTCAAAAGGTAAATATAAAATTACATACTTTCCATGATGTTGATGTTATAAAAAATCGAACTAAAGACATGCAAAGAGTTAAATTTTTGGTTTTCGCTTGAATAATTACGGAAATTTTATAATGTTCCTATGGTGAGATTTTTATAAATTTTGATCAGAACCTGTATTTCAATTTCATCCTTTTAATAAAAAAATAAAAAGTATATGTCACCGTGCTAGGTTTCAAGAAAAATCCAAACTTTGTTCGAAACCTTCAACAATTGTAGCCGACGTTTCCCACCAACAAATGTAAAATCACCAAACTCTCCATTCTTGTTCTTGTTTTTATTTTTAAGTTAAGAAAATATATTTAAAGGCAGTGAATAATTTTGTCCGAGCTCTAACTAATATCTTGTGTCATTTAGAACATAACATAAAAGAATAGCTACATGTATTACCATGAATCAGGAAATTTTGGCGTGGTATAATTTAGCCCTTTTACTTAAAGGGTATTGTTTATGATTTTTGCCATTTTTGGTTTGAAGTTTATATAATTTTGCCATTTGTAAAATGATATCCTGGTGACTGAGAAGTGTTCTTTTTGTGTAACCTACACCTCAACAATTTCCGTTTTTTTTTAAATAGGCGGGGCAAAAAAGATGTTTTTTTATTGGGGGGATATTTGGGCACAAATTCGGCAGTCCAAAAATGTCTGTGTGTGTAATGGTAAATTTTTTCCACCTTCAAACCTCGCCGATTTCAGCTTGTTTACAAAATTAAGCCATGAATATATATCACACTTATTCGTAAATATTCTTCAGAAACACTGGACATGACCGAAGTAGAATACCGAAGGAACAAAGGAGTGGAATTTACAAAAATTGAAGTCCAAAGACATGGCCAAAACGAGGACACAGAAAACAATGTCGTTAAACACAGAAAAAAATGACGTTAGACAGATACAAAGCACAGTGTACTCTTTCTTGAAAAAACCAAAATTGCAACCAATAGAACAAATTTTTCCACTGTACGCAAAGAAATCTGTAGGTCACTTCTGTCACATTGTTGGAGTGAAACAGTACAGTTGTTGTGCAGTGATACTCTACTGTACGCATTTTCACAATCATTTTTTGATTTTGATTTGATGAAAGAAATAAATATATTCAAATATGTCGCACTTTTACTATACCTATTAGTCTATTACAGATGATCATTTCAATTTTTCATTACTTACAATTATGCCTTTTTTCCGACGCAGTCAGTACTATGCTCGCTTTTTAACCTTTGAACTTTATGATGCTGAAACCATGGTGACAGAGTCCCATGACCAAATATCTTCACCCTGATTGGATAAAAACGTCTTCCGGTACAGCAAATTGAGGTTCCTAAAAGGGGTGATGTCATACGATGCAAGCTGAATAAAAAGTTGCATTAATTCTTCGACGGTCGGGAAATAATTTTGTAAATGTGCAATGTACGAGGAATAATAACAACATAATAAATAAAGTGTACTTTCATTTATCGATAAAAGAGCATGCTATCAAACTACATTCATCAGTTTCCCACCGATTGTCAGGTAATGTGGGTCAATCGACTAAACTAAATGATGCTGTATTTTTCCACATTTACCTTTCATCAGAGACATTTAAATGTCTCTGCTTTCATGTACGAACCTACTATAAATATAATTAAAAATATGAATACTGTAAAACTATTTTAAGATTTGTTATATCAGGAAAAAAAATAAAGTGTGTGTGATTAATGACTCGTTAATAGAAGACTCGATCATGATACACAAAAATGTACACATATGTTTTGGTCAGGTAACTATAAATAGATTATCAAAAGAGCCTTTTAAAATTCTTAGAAAATTTGAATTGGACAATTACTGACAAAATTGTTAAAATACCTCAATTATTTAAATTGTTAGTTATCAGGTAAATATGTTCCGATAAAATTCATAACGCGGACGTGTCCTAAATAAATGTTCTAATTTTAATCGAAAGCATAAAAAATTTGTGTATTTTCGACACAATTTTTGAGAGAATTTCGCTTTCAAACTAAATACATTTTATTTTCAACAGGTCAAATCAGGGTCTATTCATTGGTTAGATTTTTTTTTTTTTGCTTTTATATTATTTTTTTTTTGTATTTTACCATGTATACATATTGTCATTAGCTTATCTTAGGTACCCACTTTCAAAATATTTTGGGTTTCATTTACACCTAAGAAATAATTACAAATTTGCAATTTATTCTACGACATTTCGTCTGTTTTGGGGGAATTTAAGTGTCATTTGCAGGTTTTTACTATCATTTTTGTGACAAAGGCACAAGAAAGGAAATGCGCCTGGCAATTGAACTGAAACATTCCAGTGTAATCTTAAAAACTCACCACTGAAACATGCATACATGTACCAAAACCAAGTTTATCAACCAAAAGTCTGAAGCATGTATTAAGACATGAAGAAGAGAGATTAGAAAGGGAGTGCATATACGTGCTAAAACGCAGAACGAATTTGGACAGTCCTCATATTTCCGATCTCGAATGCACATTTTAAAATGAATATGGTGAGTTAAGAAAGAGCATACAATGTCCCTTTAAGAAAACAAGATATAAATATATCTACCTGCGAAATTAATATTTATGAAAAGGGATGCCTGCGAAATAAGATTGTGAAAATTGATTTTTTTTTAAAGTCATGACAATAGAATGGCGTCCTTCGTCATACGCACATACAGACGAGCACGCCGGGTCTCTAATTGTAAGGTTATGATAGGAAATATCAGAGTTGTAAATGCATTGTACTGTTTTTTTAAAGGAGTAATATAAAATCAATTGTCACAATAAAATATGTCAGATTCAATCAAAATTACATGTACCTTATGATTGTTGCATCGCTTCATACAACAGTGTTGTTGTGAAGAACAAAGAAAACACGCCTATTTTACTGCGTCGACTATCTTTTTTTTAAAGATAGTACTTGTTTTAAAACTTGTAACACATTTACAGCATATTGAAATTCATTTATAGTCAATTATTTATTTGTGACAATAAATAAAAATATAGAATTGACTTGCCCCTTGGCGGGAAGGAGTGTTCATCTCTGTATCACTGTAATTTTCATTTAGACGAATGTCCATCAAGTAGTAACATGTAGTTTATACGGGCGCAGGTTGTTTCAACCCAGTGTTGAAATTTTGACCTTTGGAAATTGGGCCAATCAAAAGGAGCTGTGGCCATTTATACATGAAGTTATTTCCTTCGGCAAACTTTTCATTGTTTGCGAATGCATTAAATCTTCTAGAAAACAGTTAAAACAGGACACCTAGCTGGTGTATACACTATCAGAGCAAAATCTTCATACATTTAGATAAAAGTTTCAGCCAATGAACTTGCCACTTGAATGCAATTTTGACAGATTTTGGCAGTGCATGTAGGTTTTGTTAAAATTCGTTGTATAGTAGTTCCAGAACCAAAAAAGTAGGGTTTTTAAGCCCCATTTTTTAAATGGCGATTCCCGTAACCACTGCTCATTCATTATTATGACATTCACCGCGAAACAACGTCATGACCCACGGAAAAGATTCGATCGGGAAAAACGTTCCCGAAAGTCTCGCCTTTACAAACATGTAACGTCGCAGTTACAATTACGTCCCTTGAAACTGGTTCGACTCCCCTTAAGTGTCCTTCAAAGTCAGTTTTGCAGGAATTGTTATAATTTTCCACTAAAAACTGCAGGAACATAGTTATCGTGAAAGGGTCTATATTTACATTTGTGTGTATGAAGGTCCCTCTAAAAGAATATAACCTCCAATGCTGCCAGTTAGGGGGTAGAACATAGTTCATATAATTTTCAACAGTTATCTTGTATATTAGACTTGCATCAGTTAATGTTAGACACTTTTGGAAATTCCCATTTGAAATCACTTGGCCAGTTTCAGCCAAATTTGTTGAAATTTATTCATAGATGGTCACCTTTAAAATTTAGAATTATTTTGTTCATATGTAAGCAAAGGGTGTGCAGAATTTCCAGAAATATATTAATCTATTTTATTTATACCATTGTGTTTATTCAGTCATGATCAGTACCTAATTGTGATTTACCTGGTTTACCTGGTGTCGAGATCAGTATAGGCTTACTGTCGTCTGTACTTGCTTCCGGTCCGTAAAAATCAGGTACAAATTTTATTTCTAGTCGATCCAGTGATCAGTCCATTAGATGTTGTTGATATTCTACCCTAGTGCATTTTATCTAAAAGGAAGAAATACACTGCCAAACTAAATTTCCTGTTACAGAATTAGTATGTACAGAGTGTCCAAGCTAACAGGAAACATGGTGTAACATGACTGAAATCACAAGGCTAATTGTAACTAAATTTGTTTACAGTTCTGTGTAGTTGGTCTACATTGAAAAGTGTAATTGTATACTGATTCTTCAATGCAACCACCAGGGACAGTTATTCAATTTATTTACATGTATTTCTTATTTGAAAAATGTATTCTAAGATTTTGGTGACAACAATTGGTGAATGATCCATTTAAAGTTTAACATGGGCATGATGGGGTCCTATGGGAAATACAAAGTTCTTTGCAATCTTGAAACCAATTGGAAACAAACTTGGTCATGATAGTACTTTAAAAATAGCCATGATCATTTTCATGAATATATATATCTCCAGTGAGTCTAGAGGGGGTATAAGCGGGAAGCGGGATTGGCCTTTTTTAGTAAGCGGGAAACGGGATTGTGGTAAAATATAGCACATGAAAACAGGAAAGGATATTGAGCGTGTAGCGGGAACCACTAAAAATTTGGCCTGTGAAATGGGAAAAGACGGCTTCTTTAAGAGTCTTTGTAAAATATTTACCTGCGGGGGAACCTGTGATTCACCCTGGTATTTTATGTACATTATGAGGTATTTTAAGTACATTATGAGGTATGGACTGCTGTATACAGTGATACAATTTGTCAGGCCTATCTCTCTGTCTAAAGCTATCTGGATAAGGGGTCTCAATGGGGGTACCTTTCCTGAAATCCCGTCCATTTTTCTACACTTTCCATCTTTTAGTTTTTGTGGTACTTAGCTCTAAATACTTCATTGCCTTTGACTGTTACTCTTTGGTCAAAGGATGTGAGAGAAGTACTACATAAATAAATTCAGTTGGTTTAATTCTTATATTTTCCAACTAAAAGAATTAACTAAATGGAAAAATGTGGTGTCCAAAAGCTTGCATTTTTGTACTATGGTACCACTTCTGCTTGTAATCATGCTTTTTCCAAAACTTGCCCAAAGTTCTCCTGTTCATTGTGCTGTTTACCTAGTTGTAGAGACCTCATATACATTATTTAGGCTTATTAGCATCTCTGATGCTTATTGATATATTTTGTTTTTGATATGAAGTTTATCACATCCCAGTGTCCAGTGAGCCTGTTAGGGTGAGCTTGATACGTTACACTATGATAGAGTCTGTATCAAATAAAAAATTCCTGTATTTCTTATATTGGCTATTCACAAAATGATAAAAAGAACTCTATAATAAACTGAAATGAGTTGAGAAATTTCTTTTTTAGCACAGTTAATCTATTATGTATTGCAATAATTTATATACATTTTTCATTCAACATATTACACATCTGACAAATAGCATCAAAACATGCATCAACATAGTAACTTGATCTCCTTGTTTTTCCCAGAGTTTGTTTTATCTGCTCTTACCGCTGGCTTTTGATACTGCCAGTACCAAGTCTGGCTGTCTCGAGTACCTATCGTTATTTAGGTTTGTCTTTTTTCTTATTCATGTTTTTCCTGTGTAGTTTCCTAGCAGATTGCATTTGTGGTATGTAATTATAATTTTCAGCCATTGTAGGTGTTTCCTGTTATCCATTTGTTACATGTACTGATTTTGCATTTATGACATCTGATAAGTTTTTCCAGGTTTCAACAGTTATGTTATAGCATGTCTTGATTGTAAAGCCTATATTTACAATTTATTTTTTCAGTTCAAGAAGTAGACGATAGTGATACAAAAACCCAGAATGAACGAATTGAAAGTACAGAAAAATCTGAGGATCCAGGAGGGTCATCTGGGAATAATAATAACTCGAAACAATCAGGTATTTATTTAAAGGGTTTGACAAACCTTCACACGTAAGCCAGTGGGGATAAATACATTAAACAGTACAGGAGAAATCAGATAGTTTTATAGAAATCAAAAAGTTTTGTGTACGTAGCTTCGTGCTTAAAGAGAAATCTAACAGTTAGCTAGATAAAATACAAAGTTCTGGCTTCTTGTGTCAGGGTTTATAGCTAAAAGATCCAGAAGGGTCTAAAAAAGAATACATGTATACATATATATCATATATATAAAAATACATGATATCATTTACAAAGCGCATAAATTCAAAAATTGTCCTTCAAAACTTATTAATCCGTTGAACAAACTTATTCATAAAGGATATAAATACAGCATTGTTGTTAAATCGTTACTTCAGGTTTTTGTTGGCAAAAATATTGATCATCTCCTAAATGCTTTACACCATAACTAAATTTAACAATTTTTCATATTGGCAGTATTTGGCATTGCACAATATCATGTTCTTATTTCATAATTGATGTCGTTATACCAAATCTATTTAGAAGTATTTCAATTGAAGTTTCATATGTAAGAAGGCTTGATATCATAATCAACAGAAATTATGTCCTTAGCTAGCTGTCAGTAACTGCGAGCATTTGTCTGGACAGTACCTGTGTGTATTGTCATGATTGTCTTCATGTTTTATGTACTTCATTGTAAGGGTACTCGTCTTGATAAGTTGGACTTTTTTCTAGTTCGATTTTTACTGTGAGTCTTTTTGTGTATTTATTTTTTAGCCATTCACCACACATAGGGGAGGGTTTGGATCCAAGAAAACGAGTTTAACCCCACCGCAATTTTTGTGCCTGTCCCAAGTCAGGAATATGTTGGTGATTGGCTTGTCCGTGTCTTCTTATAAAATTTCAGTTTCTTGATATTTGGGTTATTGGATGTGGTTTGTTTCCATTGATTTATCCTTTTTTTTACCTTTTTGGGGCCATTTAGGGCTTGCTATATGGTGTGAGGTTCCTCACTGTGTTGAAGACTGTACAGTGACCCCTAGATGCTTTGTTTTGGGTCGTTTTAACCTGGATATGGGATGTTGTCTCCTTGATATTAACCCCATTTCCTTTCTTTTTCATACATGTATGTAGAAAGTGATGTCGTTATCACAATTCTAACCATCTTGTAGTTGAATCGAAAAACGTATATATATGTCTGTTTTGTTCTAACAGAATGTACAAATAGCAGAAGATTAAAATCACTTTTTTCTGAAATATAAATCTGTCCCCACCATGAGTTTGTGTCCCACATATCTTTATCAGCTTCTGTGTTATAGAAAACATATTGCCATCAAATGTGAAAGGAAAGATACACAATCATGACAATGTAGAATTTTGTCATCTTTTACAAAGGAACCGATATAGAAACAAGCATTGAATCAGTCACAACATATAGAAACAAGCATTGAATCAGTCACAAC